>DWDV01001906.1:0-12362 GCA_018245615.1 Mimoniades ocyalus | reverse complement strand
ACGGTGACAACTTACCATCACGTGGGCCGCCTGCCTGTTTGCATTGCCTTTTAATATAAAAAAAAAACAAAATATACCATAGATACAAATACTGAATACGTTATTTTTTTTCAACAAATGTTTTTCTTACGACCCTAGGATTTTTTTAAAGCTAACAGAGGTTAGTACAGTAGTTAATTTATAATATAAAGCAGGTCTGTTTTCAAATGACGTCGACTAACATCCAATTTACAATCGATCTACAATCTACAATCCATAACCACGACTACTCCGCAAGGAGTACACGACTAAGAAGAAGAAGACCATCCAATTTAGCTAATTTTATGTTTCTGTTGTTTGATATGCAACGTAAAGCAAATATGTAGTACGTTAAGGAATACATTCTGAAAGTACTACGAATAGTGCTCAATATTGGATATTTGACATTTTAATAAGATATGACAGTTTATATTTCCAAATTACTAGTTCATATTAAATTAACTATAGTTTATAATAAACATTGTTATTTTCTTCTAGTTTTATATGTCATAAAGTTTTATTCTGTTTTTATGCAAACACAACGTTTAAAAGCACAGATGACGGCATAAATACGTTAAACGAGCGACTAACGAACTCTTGTGTTAAGATAAAAACATTGCAAAATATTTTTACTTGCATACTTACGGGTTTGGTTCATGCAAAGAAGATCGCGTCGCATATTTAAACGAAATGTAAATTGGTTTAGCGTAAGTAACGACATTTTTTCTCGGATCTTGCGCGCATGAAAATTTTATGTTGAAGTGCTTTCATACAATATGAAATTTAATATTGTTGTATCGATAATGATGACGGTTTTTTTACGTTGTAGACATAAAAAGATGCTACTTGGATCGTTTTACTAGAAGTGATCTGAAAGTACCCGGTACACCCGGTACCTACATAAGCGTCACTATTCGAGATGGCTAAGTTTGCAGACGTTCTAAGAGACATATATGCACATACATAATAATATGTATATAGAGTTTTTTTCGCTGCTTCTTCTTTATAGCAAGGCATTTTCCGAAGCAGTGGTAGTTTCGTTTAGACGTGCAAAAAGTGTTGTAATGAACTAATTATGAATAAATGAAATTTGAATATGTGTGTGTGATGGACTGGTGTACTGGACTTTCGACATTAAAATTAGTAATGATTGGCATTCTTATATGTACGAGTACAATGTGCGTGGATCGCATGTAATTTGTCAGTCGTCGGTAGATTTGTCTCAAATTAGTTACGAATTTTATTAAATCAGCTGTTAATTGTAATAGCATCGGTAAAGTATAAAATTTCAAAAGTATTAATAAATCAGGGTTCCTGTATGTGAAAAGATATACAATATCAAAGTAGCTTACAGGTCAGTTGAAAGGAGCAGTACCAAGTGATTTAAGGGATTAAATGCGTCACCACAAGATATTAGAGTTCAAGTTTTGAGCATTTCGTTTCAATTTCTGTATTTAACTACCAATGAACGAACATTTTATTAAAATTATCGTTACTTCCAGTAACTTTAGGTGAAGGTGATACGAAAATGAGTACCTTATACATACTGGTAAGTTCTGTTGAAAATTACAGACGGCCATAAATATACATATTTCATTAGTCGTGAAATGAAAACTATTCCGAGCTTCACGCCTCCTCGCCGAATAAGGGAAAATGACAAAGAGGCTGTGAATTATTCTTCCCTTGTATAAGCCAACCTTGAGGTTTAGTCAACAACTTGAGGAGGAAAAATAGCTCTACATCCCTCATCTCCGTTCTTATTATTTCGTGTTTGACTTACATTTATTGGCTTGTTGGCGAGTGAATCGATATTGGGGATTTTATAGTAACAAGTAACAATCCATAGGACAATGGGAATAATAATATAATAGTTAATTTGTTTTTTTTTGTGCGATGTCGCGATAGAGGAAAAACGATACAATACGACCTTCCTTGGAATTTGTGAGCTGAGTTCAGGGTGTAATTAATACCTACTCGTGGTCAGTGAAAATATACAAAAAAGATTTCAACGACACATCTACATTCAGTTTATGTACAAAATGATTTTTAACATAGCAACATAGAGTAGATTATAGTCATTCGTCTCCTGTTCGCAGACATTTTAGTTACAATGTATTTATTACGTTTTCAATTTTCGTTAACATATATTCAATTTACGTTGGCATAAGTGAGATAAAATAAGTTGTGAGATAAATTTGTAGTATGCGGATTTAAGCATTGAGAGGTTCATAATGCAGACTCATACGATTGTTGGCTTACACTTTATAAGAAGGTTTCTGAAATCCTGGTGCACTTAATGTTACTATAATATTTATAAGTAATATTGTTACAATCACTGTATGTTTTCCGAATAAAATAAAATAAAATAAAAATAATAAGATGCGAGTTTTGCTCATTTTTAATTAAACTATACATTAGTATACATTTGCATTTGAATGAACACTTGGTATTCAATTGTGTTGAGAAAGTGACTTTATCATTACCAGTTTAATACCTGATTACGAACAAGTAAGATTCTGCACTATATACTCGTAGTAGGCTCATATTTTCAAAACACCTAATTATTTAAATGATTGAAAACCATTATGTTGGAATTTTAAATTATATATACTTATGTGCGTTAAGAATTTATTTAAGCGGAGCATATAATTTTTATATAACAATGAAAACAAAAAACATATATCTCTCCATTGTTATGTTTTATTTTAAAGAGAAAAGATATTGAAGTTCGAAGTGTATTTTTGTATTGTTTTTGCTCCGCACGCGGTATCCGGCTCTCATGAGTTCTCGTTGTTCCCGTTGGGAATTACCTGCGGTTTAATATTTTAATTATTATATCGCATGTATTCACGAAGTATTATATATTAATACGAAACGAATAACTATAATCTATGCCTGCCTTGTTGGTCGTGTTGGTTGCAATTGCGACTGCCGATGGGGAGGTCTTGGGTTCAATTCCCGAGTCGGGCACTACTAAATTTTTCTAATTTAAATTTTTTAGTATGACTCCGAGTTTGGATATGTGCCCAGTGTTTGGCAATAGGCTCACCACCTATTCCATAGTGGGACGTAAACGTAACTGATGAAACGTGGGAGTGTTCTACATTCCTCTTCCTACCTCTTCGGGGATTACAGGTGTGATGTTATGTTTTACGTAACTTATTATATGTTACTACAACTATATCACTATGACTATCCCGTTGGTTGTGTTGGCTCTAAGCGCGTTCGGAGTCTGGATATGTGCCCGATGTATGCTCATCAACTATTCCATAGCAGGACGTAAACGTAACTGGTAAAATGTGAGAGTGTACCTCCTCTTGCTACCTCTTCGGAGATTAAAGGCATAATTTTACGTTTACTACTATAACACAAGGTATTAAATACGAATACAAAAACTTATAAACGTAATATTAAAATAATGTTATTGTGATTAAATTGGACAGTTTTTATTAAATGATACTTGATCGTAAAATTATACACAGTTTTTAACCGACTTCCAAAAAGGAGGAGGTACTCAATTCGTCTGTATTTGTGTCTTTTTTTTTTCTTTTTTTTTTTTTAGGTTTAAAAACAAATGAACCAAAATCATAGCAAAGGAATCGTCTCATTAGTAGCTCGTAATGTAACTAAAATATTAATATACAAAAATGCTGAATATATTGCCTTTTCTGAAAACATTTTCTTTGTCGAATACTTTTATTACATCGGTTTGTAAAATCCTAAAATCCAAAAACATCATTAAACGTTTATTCATTGAAATAACTAAAAAAAAAGTATGTTTGCACGTAAATGGTAACGTAACGTAAATCACGTGACTTAAGCTGTGACTATTTCCTTTCTTACTCTGTAAAGGGACTTCATTATGAATCTAAGAAGGTGTATTAAGATTTTTAGGTTTAGTTCCTGTTCTGTTCTTGCTCGTCCTCCAAGTGTCAGACATTTTGTGAGATGTTAAAAGTTTTAAACATTTCTTCGACTATAAAATTGTACCATATCCATAGCGTAAGTGAAAACTGTAACACGTGTTATTCAAACACTCACTTAGGAACGAGCAATAAATATATTATCTATAAATTCGTCTCAGACTGATGTTTTGAAAAACGCCAGTCTTGTGAAATAAACTTCGCTCATTCATGCTAAATTGACTTTCTATTCAGTCCTCTTCTACCTATTCGGAAGCTATTCGCTTATTGATTCTCAATTTTCTCCACTTTGAAGCTGGCAGCTGGCTGAGCAATGTTTGTCATTTACTGTGCAGATTTAAAATGGGAAATCAAGATCACAATTAAATAGTTTTTCAGACAAAAGCTTTAGCGGTACGGAACTATTAACGTCAATATGTTGATATCTTTCCACGATTATATTAACATAAAGTTAATCTTAACATAACATAACACTTGTTATTAACGGACGCAGTAGGCAGAAGAGTATAGTTCCCCTACGGCTCAAGAGTTACATTACACGTCTCATGGAATAGCCTATTGCATACACCGGGATATTATTAGATAATTTTAAGTTATACAATTTACATGAACTTATAGCAATTTTTTTAAACAAAACATAATGTGATGGCTTTTAATTTATGGTAAAAACATATGTTAATTATATTATATTGTATTTATAATTATATTTATATTATATTTACAAATATATTTACCATATTTCATGCATGCATGAATTTTTATCCATAATATCTGCATTATTTATCAATTATCCAAATAAATAATAAATCTACATTTACAGATCTTGTATCTTTATGCAGACCTACACGATTATCTTTGTCATGAATTCTCATATAAACTTAAAGGAATTTTCGGGTAATGTCTGATATTACTGATTTTCTAACCTCGCTTGGTCCAGAAAAGACCTTTGATCCTTATAACAAAAGCATCGATTGGCAATAAATCTTATTGAAAGGGAATTCGGCCTTTTATAAATTTTGTTAGCGATATAGTTTAGAAATACAAGAACTTCTTTGCTTCTGAAATACATAGGTAAAGCTAAAATCTGGTAACTATGACCAAACTTTCCTAAACTTTTCCTTTTCACTGCTTACATACATATTTCCAAACACACACTAAGACGCTGTCTAAGTCAAGTAGTTCTTTTACGACGACTCGCCAAATGAACAAGTTTGTGGGAAACAGTGATTATTCCGTATTCCCTCATAAAGTTTCACGTTCAAGACTTACTTACTCTAGTTATCCAGGAGTGGCCGAAAAATATATCCACAATAATTTGTGTTTTTATCCCAGGAATACTGAAAGATGTGTGTACTTGATTGATCAAAATTACATTTTCAGTAATTACATTTTGGTTACATTTCGGTAAAAGAAACGAACACATTACTGGCCTCAGTGCCTCCATAACAATAACTCTTCATAAAACTTTACATTACATAATGTTTGCAGAGCGCATGTTTTGTTAAGATTTACGTTCGGTATTATCTCATATGTATTATGTGCTTGGCTCGAGCGCATTTAAAGTGTTGTTGGATTCAAGCACTCATTACGTTTACATAGTGCATTAATATTGTAATACCTGTGACCATACATTTTTTGTCGACAAATATTGATTCAATATAGTCGGTTTAGTTCAATATTTAAACATATTCGGGGTGGTATTCTATCAATACTCTATCCAATTGACAATTTGTAGCTATTGTTTAATGTGTGTGACGTAATTCTATAGTATTACTACATAAACGAAACCGAATTTATGTATAAAATTTCTTTTTACTTCTAAAAATCGAAGCTGCGTCATTTTATTTCATTTGAATTGATAAAAATATAAACTGCTCTTTGGGTTTATGAAAGTGGGTTATAAAGATAGTACTAATCCAACAGATTAAAATATAGAAAAAAAATTATAGAGCATTGAAAAATAGTAAAAAAGAAGATAAGTTTTAATCACAAACGCTAGACTATCGTCTACTGATACGGAATATTTTGCGGCGGCGAAAAACTGTTGATGTATAAAGTAGGCGAATGTTTTTACGACACGAATTATCTGATAACATTTTATAGCGGAAGATAAATTGCTCTCCGTAAACCTATTAGGATGAAAATCTTAATATACGTCGTTTTTGCATTTCACAAATCCACGGAGCATTGAGATATGTTGCTTAATTAAATATACAATATGAAAGATTATTAGCGTTGTACGCAAAATACGTGTTTATTTACATATTACTATATATGAATTTTAATAGATGTTGTCTATTTACTCTTAAGACTAAAGCACGGCTATTCAAGATTTATGATTACGTCCTGCGTTGGCTTATCATGGTCACCTGAATATACGGTTTTGTTTTACATAACAATAGTTTGTGCAGATTGTCTGACTCGCTAGCCAGAAAAACAACTGCTACTTTCCCCTTAATAACTTTTAGGGAGATTCTTATATTTATCTACTGACCGTAAGTGATGAATGTTTGTATGGGCGAATAGAGAGCAAGTACGAGAAAATCTAGTTAGAACTTGCAAAATTGTAGATAATAACAATATTATACAATATTTACATACCGACAATTTCAAACAATTGGTTTCATTCTGATCAATACCCATGCAGAAACGCTGAGATTGAAAAAAAATGCCTCTTGTTCAATAATAAAATATTACAATATGTTATGTAAGTTAGCTAATCAAAAATTATTAATTCATATTTTGGTTTAAGAGCAATTTTGTGTTGTTATGCTATGCAAACAGTAAATATTAATATCTAGGAGAACTTTTCTTTAGCAAATGATTTATGCGACAGAGAAAAAATATGAAAAGAACATTTTCACTTTCAAGCATTCTGATAATAGGTACTTACGTTTGCGTAATTTAACAAACAGCTTTAAGGTGTAAATGCTTGAAGAATGCAAAGAATTCGAACGACCTGTAATGAATTAAATTACTAAATTAGTTTTAAATAAACTTCATTGATTTTAGCAACAGTTTTTTTCATACTTGCCACCTTGAAATTATTTCATGGAATCCTAGTTTAATAACAGTAAATTTAGTAGGGGTTCCAATTGATGGGCGACTAAAAAATGAATGGTGAGTTTATGTAAACTTGTCATGAAATTAACTGATGATATTTTTATACTTGGGTGCCAATTCAATAGGATAAGCTTAAAAAAATTGCCTTCATAAAATTATAAAAATAACCAAGTAATTTATAGGCTAGTACAAATAATGACTAAGCGACTAGTATTTTTTTACAGAGACAATTCTGAATTTTATTATGAACGTCAGTTTTTATACAATAAAATAAATAAAACCATTTAATTAAAGAAGGACTTAGCCTAAAATATAAGAATGCCAAATTATATTTAAACTTTTTATAATAGTCTTGGTGAATTAAACAATATGGCGGCTGTTGTAAGGTTGATGCGCATGAAGTGTAATTAAGGCGGTAGCGCGCATGCTGTTAAAAACAAGACCGCAGTTAGCTTGGATAGCAGTGCCCCGCGCTCCGTTTCTCAAAAACGTTTGCTTACATTAAAGCCGTGCAGCTGGTATAGTCTAAATATTATGAAATTATTGGTTACTCAGATTAATTAAGACTGGATAATGTTGGCTTATGTTATATTAAGCTTCGGTACCTTTGCAAGACTAAGTCTATCAGAAGATTTGACACCTATCAAAATTATGGCATTCAGTCGTTATCATACGAAATATGCCTCAATGCGTTATCATATTAAGTATCCAGTAAGCTTCATGTTATATGTGTATACATACCTACGTAACATTATTTATTATGTTGATTAAACAAACACCTGCAAAATTCACAGATTGTCCTTTTTTATACTCTTAGCCTCCATAAATTTACCCCTTTGTAAATAGACATTCAGTAAAAAAAAAATTTCGGTCGTTTTAATTAAAAGATCATTACAAAGGGATGACCTGATGGTATACTATGACATGTTTCTAAAAATTAAGATGTGTGGAGGCATAAAATTAGTTGCCGACCTTAATTTCGGAGTCTGCTTCCATTTTTTTCAACAGGTCACACTAAAGTGACATTGCAGCCATCGTGTTAATTACGCGGCTCGGCAACACGCAAGTAAACTTTGTTTCCAGCCATCAAAACCGTTGTGGTTGGTAAATATATTTCAATACCCAGTCTTGTTTTTTAGAGCATATCCTGAGGATACGTTTTATAAATACTGTTAACTTTATTGGTTAGCATTTAGTACCGAAATAAAATAGAACCAATCGATGGAAGATGAAATTCAGCAATCGCGTGACCGATGCTCGTAGCCGCGGGTGACGTGCTGCTAAACTATTGTAATCTGTAGTGAAGCAAACGGCCAGTAATGGAAATTTAATATATCACAGGAACAGTTCACTTTGTAAAATTAAACGAGTGATCATCATCATAAGCCAGTCTGAATCCTGCTGGGCCTTCTAGCCTCTAGATTTAGCTAGGCCTTCGCAAAAAGCGCTATCGCGCCCTTTCCTCGGCTTGCCACATTCAGCTTTTACCTACAGCCTTTCAGGGATCATCATTCCACCTGGTCGGAGGAGGAAATGGCAATGGCTTGGACATATATGCCTAAGAATAAATAGGCTGGAACGGGGATCTGGAGTGGATTTCAATGAAATGAGAGTAATTTTCAATGAGAAAACATTAACCAATAATATGTAAGAAA
Organism: Mimoniades ocyalus; assembly: GCA_018245615.1. NCBI lineage: Eukaryota > Metazoa > Arthropoda > Insecta > Lepidoptera > Hesperiidae > Mimoniades > Mimoniades ocyalus. The sequence continues at coordinate 3,703 of DWDV01001906.1, read as the reverse complement.
ATGATAAAAAATATTTTTTTAAAGTTAATGAAGCTTTGAATAATAGGTAAACGTTAATAGTTATTGGAGCTAAAGTTTATTGGCGTTAAAAGTTATTGAAGCTTTAAGAGAGATATTATTTTATAAATATCCTGTTTTTTTAAATCATGGAAAATACATGACATTCGCTTTATTTTCCACATTGGCGTAACACCGAGGAACAATATAACGTTCAGAATTAACATATAAACGACGACGGGTGTTGAAGGGTGCTCAGGGCCGCCCCCGGGGATTTACCCCCTTAACGAAATGTCACTGGCAATAATTTAGCGGAGACTATTTCCTATTGTCTGAGAAATTACTTCGCTAAAATGATACAATTATTCGCAGGTTTAATTTTCATCGATCTGACTCACAATTTACACTTTTCATTGATGCTACGTTAAGACTCCAATGGATAAATGTAACGGCGTGGTTGAGTAGCAATTTAAAACTTTCCTAGTATTATCATGAATTCGCACGAATTTCCATTGGGTCGCAAAAACTTTTGTAAGTTTCGAAAGAGATTTAGAGGTTATCTTGAGATCTTTATCTACCTATATATAGACGTCGATGTAACATGAGTTGATGTATTATTTACCAAACTTTTGTGGAAATTTTTTAAGCAATACCATTTGTCACGATTCTCTTGCTTTGGAGTTTGATTCAAGGATTATCAAAGGTCTTACCTTTACACCGAACTTATCGTTACCGGTCATTTGGGTAGTTTCTCTTATCTTATTCTACGGTTTTCGACGGGCTCTGAGGTGGTACGTCATTCTTCTTCCAGACACCGCGGGATGTAGGTCCATTCACATTAACTGGAAAGTAAGCAGATCGGATCCGGCGATGCCTTTACGAATCCATATTATGGGCCCACATTAGTTTTTCATACTTATAGGACAACATTGGTTCAATCTGTATTGGTGACCAGTTACTGTGATATACATAATTATGTATATAAATTATAGGCATAACTCCTCAGGGGAGGACTATGTCCAGCAGTGGACGGCAATAGGTTGATTATGATATAAGTAATACAAAGAAAGCATTGCTTTATTTGAACCTTACTTTGATATCTAAATTCATATTTATCTTAAGGGGTTGACACAATGATTTTGTATTCCCACAGTTAACCACTTATGTGTGTCATGGAATAGAGGGTGAGCCTATTGACTAATGTCGGACTGAAATCTAGGCTATGTTACTGCTAGAAATTACAGTAAATAACAAAAAACGATTATTTAATGCTCGACCCGGGGATAGAACCGGGGACCAGCAGCGGCGCTTGCATCCAGTAGACCAACGGAGCAGTCAGTAAGATTATTAAGTAAACTGTTTTAAAAAGATAATTCAATAACATATCTATTCAATTATAATCCAACGTACTGTTAATAAAGTTTAGAGATGTAATTAAATTTTATTGTACGTATACGTGTATTCGAGCAGATTAACAGATATATTCACAAAGTCAGCTTCACATTATGAAACATTTCAACCGAGAGATGTGAGTTATAATTGAATTTCATTTGTTCGTGAAACCGTTTAATAAGTTTAAAACGAAAATCGTACCATTACAGTAATATTATTAGGTCACAAATAATTTCAGGCATATAGGTATTCTTAAGAAGCAGATTTTTGCTGACGACTGTTATTTTGTACCTACATATCGGTATACACGCACGTGTTTAGACATAGACACAAAAATTCTTTATATTAAGCTCGAGCTTGACAACAAATTAGCTTCGTTGTCATAAAATATGATTTAAATTAATTATTGATTATTGACTATAGTTTTTTATTTTACGGTTTCCATTCTATTATACTATTCAGGAAGTCTTAGTTAAAGAAGGAAAAAACATAACATCACGCCTGTCATCCCCGAAGAGGTAGGCAGAGGAATGTAGAACACTCCCACGCTTCACCAGTTACGTTTACGTCTCGCTATGAAATAGGTGGTGAGCATATTGCCATACACCGGGCACATATCCAGACTCCGAGCCACTACTAGTAAATCTAAATTAGAAAATTTGGTAGAGCCCCATCCGGGAATCGAATTCAGAACCTCCCATTCGGCAGTCGCACTTGCAACCAACACGACCAACAAGGCCGTCAACTAATGTTACTTTTCTTTAAATTCGTACGTTGCTCCAGTGATCAGCGATGCTGACTGCTGACATTTGTTGTGGGTACAAATCACTATTTAAAGCAAGTATATTAGTTATAGTTTAATACATATTAAATCTAAGTGTGTTATACGGCGAGGTGGATGGTTAAGTATCTATATAAACATAATATTTTCGCATGTGTCTCAGAACAGATACTACTTTGGAGTAAACGTGTGCTGGACATAACGAGTGGACAAACGTAGAGTAACCCCGAAGCTGGGTACAGCGACGTATCCGCAAACTGTCCGGCAGCGGTTTGACGCGACAAGCTGAAGATCGTGCTATTGAAGAGGCCTTTGTTCTAATATTGGACGGAAATAGGCTGGTGGTGATGACATATTCAGAAATGTATATATTAATCATGTTTATCAATTGTTTATTTACAGTCATACGAGCTGCGCTCAATCATGCACGAAGCGTCCGTGTGCATGTTTTCTGCAGTTATTATTATTCAATAATACTATGAACAGTACTTAACCACCTCGAAAGCATCAGTTCTCCTACATGGACTTCATGATTGCAATCAAACTGGCTGGCATTACAACATAAAGTGACCAATTTGTGATATAATTAAAATTTTTAACTTACCATGTCCTGATACGCAAGGAAAATGGAATGTTATGTAGTAAACAAAATTGATAATTGAATTAATATTCATATTTTTCAATTACAGTAATAAATATATATTAATCGCTGAAAACTGAGTCGTTCATAAATTCTCACACACCGATAATTCACGCAAAGTAACCGTAATATCTGAAATTATCACCGAACAAAATCTAAATACGGATTGAGTTCGCAAACATATTTATGAACAAGTATTAACAATATAATGTTACAACAAAAATGAGTGATGTTATATGAGGAAAACGTTTTCAGTATTCCTGTTTGTATATCCCTCTTGAATATTCAATTATGGCCGCGAATTTAATCGAGATTGACCAGTTGGTCCAATAGCTAGAAATACTGGCTACTGGTGGAAACTTGTGTTTGATTTCGGCCCAGGTGTCATGACCATAAACAACTGTTCTGTGTTTGGGTTTGACAAGAAAATCCTTTCTTTCAGATTATAATTCGTAAACATCCTCCAAAGATATTTCAAAAAAGTGTGATCAAGTAAGTACTTATACGCTTTTCAACTTTGTTCCATTTCCAGTTCAATTTTTTTTCTGCTTGCCTCATTGCTCCAATGGTTGAATAACGCGGCTGCTGATCGAGATGTGCTGGGTTCGAATACCGTATCGGGCTCTATTGGATTTTCTAAATTAGATTTTCTAGTTAAAATTTCTAGTAAGGTTCCATACCGTAGATTTTTACCCAGTGAATGGAAATATGCTCGCTCTCTATTCCAGGGTGGTGGTAATGGTGGTGGTGTTCCAGCCTCTATTCTCTGCCTACCTCTTCAGGGATCACAGGCGTGATTTTTTAACAAATTAATTTAATTTAATCAGATGTCTACCCCAACTTTTTATCATCACCTGGGTTGACTGGTAGAAAATGCCGATTGGCATTAAGTC
>DWDV01001905.1:0-12364 GCA_018245615.1 Mimoniades ocyalus | reverse complement strand
AGTAACTGGTGAAACGTGGGAATGTTCTACATTCCTCTGCCTACCTCTTCGGGGATTACAGGCGTGAAGTTACTTTATAAATATTTTAAGGTAATTCCGTTTAGTATCCGTTTAGTATGGATTTATAAATATTTTAAGATACTTCCGTTTAGTATCGACTCCAACATATCTCCGAAGAGACGAGTGTTAGAGAAACATACATTACATTCATTACATTTACCTTTTTAACCCTATTAGTTTACATTAAAGTGTAAATTAATAAAAAACCCTAGACACGAGAACATTCGAAAGAACCGTAGGTAAGAGTGGAAAACAAAATTGAATGAAAAACATACTCTACCATTACAAAACAAAAATAAGTACGTATTTTACACATTTTTAACAAGTAGGTTCCCAAGCGAGTGCTGAGTAAAGCGAAGTAAAGTTGTAAATTTAGCATCTTGCACCAATAAAGCAATATCGCAAACTCTAGATTATTCGCCGGGAATCCTATAACACGAGCCCGCAGAGCTAAATAAATGGTGTTTGTATTGCAACAATGTGCATTGGAATGGAAAATCGGTCCAATTATATTGAGTACAGTGCTTAGCACCGTCCATATGGATGGAGTTGATAAATTTTTATCGTCTCTGTTTCTAATGTGACAGCGCTGATAAAAATGTTCCCTTATTATTTCTGCTCTATTTTGCAAGAGCGTATATAAAAATGTGATAATTTTGCCTTTCGACTGTAGAGTAGCGTTAACGTCACGTTTTATTTCCCTTTAAATTCCGTAAGCATAAAAAAAGGGATCATTTTAAATTTATATAAACGGAATATTCCCGCTCGTATTCCCAGACGGGGTAGGCAGGGAAATTTAGTACACTCCCACGTTTCACCCGTTACGTTTATATCCCACCGTGGAAAAGGGGATGAACCTATTGTCATACACTGGCCATAAATTCAGACTGCACTACTAGGGATTTAAGTTACAGAAACTTAATAGTATGCGATCTTTGGATTTTATCCAGGAACAATCAATCAGTAGTCGCACTTAAAATTGTAAATAAACTAATGTTAAAATAATGTTTACTGGTGAGAGAGAATATATAAAGTTATAGTTTAAAATATATCAAATATTTATATACTTTTTAATGACTTTATAACAGTTAAATAAATTAAATATGACATGACCGCATATTTGCAACTTTATTAATACACCTTAGCGACTATCAATCTCCGTTTAATTATGCATCGTATATATTTCTGATAAATCCTAATCATGTTTTATCGACATCAGTTTTCATGGGCGTCAGCTTCCAAGGAAATTTACATTTTTATCGTCTCCAAGTGGAAACGTCAGCGTTGTGAAAATATCACCAGCGACGACCTGTTCTGAAAAAGCGAAAGCTTGCAATATACATCAATACTCTTTATACTACATCTTTGACCGCATAAAAAGCAATTATGCTTATTTATCGTATAGTGCAATGTCTAGTTTAGTGAACAAAATAAATGAATATATTCCTACAGAGGTTTTTTTATACACACATACTCAAGTACCATAACATTAACGCGAAATAGGGATTGAACCTACGTTCCTCGGCTAATTAGTTAATCGTTAACCACTTAACAAACGAACCATCTGAAGAAATAACTTTTTATAAAAACCGATATCTTTTGGTTAGATCCCCGACTCGGGTATTATTGGGTTTTCTAATTTAAAATTCGTAGTTGTACCCCGAAGTTTTTTGTACCCGCAATAGTCTCACCTCCTATTCCATAGTAGGGCGTAAACGTAACTGGTGGAACGTGAGAGAGCACTACACTCCTCTGCCTACCTCTTCTGGGAGATACAGGGTTAATGTCACGTATTTGATTTGTTTTAGAAAATCCCTCTCTTTGTTTTAGAAAAATTTGTTTAAGAAACTCTCTGAAAATTAAATGCAAACATATTTGCTATCTTTCCTATTCAAAAGATAAGACAATGCGAAGCGAAACAATGCACTGGAGTTGCGAAGTTACAAGTTTCAAGTACCGTTCGAAGACTCACTCGAGCCAATTATATATCTATTGACAATTGACAGCCAATAATTGCTACTACAGTAATAGTGATCGGTGATAAATATATCAATTTTATGTTCATATTATTTATACATCATATAGACATGCTGTTACATCGTCACCATCATCATCAAATTGATCATCGTCAAGTTCTTTATCGTTCCAATTTCGGTCATTGTTCTCCGCTCGTAATTAGAAGAGTTAAGGTTATGGGCTACCACGCAGTTCACCTGTGGGATGGCAGATTTCATGCGTCTATGATTTTTTTGCCTATTCGGAATTGGATTATAGTACTAGGCTGTTAGCGTCAATTGGATAAGTTAATATTGCGGTTTATAAGAGTGCTAGTTAATGCTAGTCATTGTCAATAGGATTACACGAATAGGACTGTTAGTAACGCGATGTGTTAGAATTCGTCCTATACGATGTGGGAATTTTCCCAATTAATTGCTTTTGTATCTATCGCTCATGTTACAAGTTAATACGTGGTCTAATAACATTAATATAGCTCGTAATCAATTAATGTTATCAGTACTTTCATATTATTTCCGTATTAAAGATTAGTAATATTTACAATTACACACGCGTAGAACGAATGACCTAGACACCCTCGTATTTTCTGTAATCACTAAGTACCACGCATACTGTAGTTACCACAATGTTTAAGTTTTCGTATAAATCTACATATTTCGATGAAAATGTGTCTTTTGACATTTTCGCCTTTGAATCCTAATAATAATTTAGATATAAGAGTAATTTTATTTTAAATTACAAAAATGAATTATTTGCTAAAGAAATTCAATAATTTTATTTCTCATAAAATATTGGGAAAAAATTGAAGCGCTTGGTAGAACTTGGAAAAAAAAATCAAGATAATTTTATCTTTAGATGGAAACATTGTTTTATATAACAGAAGTTATATAATATATAACATCGTGGTAGAATTTATACATAATTTAGCAATAAACACCCCTTAGCGTGCTCGTTATTTCGCACTCATAAACGCGGTTTAGGGCTTAACAAATAAAGTATTTATGCGACTGTGCCTCGCAATACATATTTCAAGTTTCCGACGGGAATATATTATAACGTAACATCACGCCTGTAATTACCGAAGATGTAGGCAGAGGAATGTAGAACACTCCCACGTTTACGTCCCACTAGGGAATAGGTGAAGAACCTATTACTAGATTCCGAGCGACTATTAAAAAAAACATGTAGGAAATCTAAGGGACATTTCAGCATTGAACATTTTATATGATATGTAGTTTTTCAGATTATCATATGTAGATCGGATCGCCGCGTGTGAACCTAACCTAATGTATTATTATAATTATTAATGGTCATAACTTCCGAGAACCCAGCGAACTAGCGTTAATAACTAATAATATAGACACTGTGAGACGTACACTAAAGAATATATTTGCGTAACAATAAGATGTAAAATAGTTTACACTATTGAAAACAATACAGGCTAGAAATTGAACACGTAATTTCTATGTACAGTATGTCATATACAATACTTTTTAAGCATAAATAGCGGCATATCGAGACACATGCATTTCAGTTTCATGTTTTATTATTATCATTACATCATCACGCCAGAGCCCTCACGGGCGAAGCTGAGAACATTGAACGCCAAAAATCTCTATTCTTAAAGATCTGTAGGGCTCTCATGTTCATCAATCTCTCCATACGTGAACGTCGGTAATAATTTTAGTTTTATTCAAGTAGAAAAACAATGTTTATTTATAGTTTAGTTTAATTCGCGTTTGAAGGCTAGAACTTCCTTCATACAAACGTTTATTTTATTAACCTGGTATTAAATGGATTGTAGACTCTACAAATATTTGTCGAACATTGAGGAGTTTGTTATATTATACCATCACCCCCCGTACTTTGCAAGGTAGGCAAAGAGACCCGAGTGCCAAGTATATCTATTCTTGCACACCAAACGTTTGGGGTTTATACTCTACATTTTATGGTTCTACACTCATGATAGTAAAAAAAAACATTGTTATTTTATAGACCATAAAAATTTAACCAAGGACCATAAACTTCTAAGATGTAGGTATGTATGCTTTTATGTAGAGTACGATAATGTAAGTTTTAAACATAAATTACTAGGAGGAATTTCAACGCCGGAAGCACTTCGAAGTTGACTCTACAAGCAATAAACCTGTAAAATTGCTTTATACGCGAGATTTTCTTTACCGCAAGATGATAATTTAGAGATATTAAATTTATGTGTGTAGATTTACACAGCACAAACTTATTAGTTTTCTTTTTGAAATTTAAAACATGGGCTCTTAAAAGAAGGAACATTACAAAGGATTCCTTATAGAACTTCAGCTAACACCAGAACATCTAACCCCATTTTCTATCTATTCTCATTAAATATCGGTATTTTCACAAACACCCTTCCAGGTGGAAGTAGAAACAGTGCAACCAAGATTGAAAGCTAAATACTTTACCTTTTGGGTCACTGAGTCACATAATTTTAAGATTATTAGTATCGCGTTAGTCAAGGATTTATTATGAAATTATTTCAATATAACAAAAACTTTCTGGTCCACCGCGTGCATGTCATGAATCTCCTGGTCACATACTTACGTACCTATTCAGTTTTGCGCTGACCATGAGCCAATATATTAGCATGTGTCCATGATAGTCTTGAGAACCGGAGAAATATGTAATATATACAATGTGACGCGTTGTATGATATCACTAGTATTGTCACTGTTTTTAACGTAACCGGTATATACCGGTTTCTAATCACATTGAACACTTTGCTCACCTCTCTGTAGTTTTTTTTGGGTTTTGGTTTTTAACAATAATAATGATTAGACGGTACACCCTGTATCGTTTTAATAAGCTCAAACATGTAAAAATGTAAAAATGTAAAAACATGTAAACATGTAAAAATGTAAACATGTGAAACATGTAAAAATGTTAAAATTCTTATTGTGTTACTTTTTAATATATTTTTGTCTTATTTACTGTATAAAATAATTTTAATTTTAATAATTGCATTTTAATATTAGTAATTTAATTTTAGTAATCTGTAATTTATTTGTAATTTGTAATTTAGTAATTTCTAATGTATTTGTAATTTAATTTTAGTAATTTGTAATTCATAAACTTTTTTATTTACCTTTATATAATAATATTTTAATTCTTTGACATTGTAATTCTGGCATTGTTTTATATCTTTGTAAGCAAAACGTAATATTTAAGAACCTAGTATTTGCATTTGTATTTGTAAATCTGACTTGTAATGCCTTTATTGTATTGTTCCCTTTTAAGATTTATATTTATAAAAAAAAAAGCAATGTGAGTATGACGCTCAATGTTCATGTAGATTACACCTATAAAAGAGGTATCACTTAGCACTAAATTACTTATTGCCTACTCTTAGAAAGTTGTAGTGTATATCTTGTTGGTGTGACAAATAAAATAAATAAATAAATACTACATAGTGTTAGATTTACGTTAAAATCTCATTTTATATACTTATGTTATATACAACATCAAAATTCTTTGAAACCGGCGCGTATATATGAAGAGCTTGATTAATGCAAAGAAGATGGTCATGTCTGTAGGAATACAAATATTTCATATTCAGTCCTCTCTGCTTATACCGTATAAGATTGCGCGTGTGGACAATCATATATATTTTATACTTACATGTAAACATGTCAAAGGACGGCAAGTGTTTACAATCAACATGACTTTAAACAAGATCAAAAGAACATTAAATCATAGTCAACGAGTACGCAACAGCACGGTGAGAATATTGTTCCGCGACTGGTATGTAGCGTAGCGGAATTGAATGTACAAAGCGTACGTTTCAGCACTTCACCGTGTCCAATTATTGTGAATGAATCCTCTCCGCATAGACACTGTGTAGTGCCGGCCATTTATACCGAGCGGTCGATTTATCGCCGCGAATGTTGGTTTAGAACTGTAATTGTTCGCGTTTGATTAATCATCTCTGCAACTAAACTTTGTGGCAAAAATACCAGTGAAATTATTATTATTACTTCTACCAAATGATTATTTATTGTTTCCGGGTAGTAGGTACTCATGTTTTATATGTACACATTAAAATTATTTATATATATTACATATCTTTGTCTTTTTTTGCAGTGTATGTAAATGTATATAAAATAAATAAATGATCACTCCTTATGAGGTAGACGTCTTAATCAAAACATGATGAGAAATACGTCGATATCTAGAGGTAGCATAATTGCCTAACTTTAACATGGACATGGACATGATGGTACCGCCAGGAATCGAACCTGTAACTTTTAGAACAGTAACCGTGTATCGTGACCCATCTATTTAATCGTTGGTTGATTTGGTTGTAAGCGCGATTGCCGATCAAGAGGTCCTGGGTTGAACTCCCGGGTCACGCATTATAGGATTTTTCTAATTTAGATTTTCTAGTAGGTACTGGCTCCGAGTCTGGATATGTGCGCGATGTATGGCAATAGGCTCACCATTTACTCCATAACGGGACGTAAACGTCCACACGGGACCATTTGATCCCAAAGTAGCGTAGATTCAAGAGTTCTTGTATCATGGGAGTTAAACGGCTAATGAACTACATATATACATACATGTAATATATACATGTAAACATATTATACTCATAAAGATGCTTTTCATCCTCGGACAGAAAATAAATACTTTTACTCGAACCACAAATGGTTTTTTTGACTTGCAATCGAATCCACGTCCCATGGATGAGCATTCAGGCTTACTAACCATTGGACTAACGGGCAATGAATTAGTCGAATAGCTTGTGATAACTATAAATCTCCAAACAATACAATAAATGGCAATGGCAAACTGTACTTCGTCTTGCAGAATGACATTCGGCAACTATGCTTCATTCAGATATAACCCAAAACTGCTGAAGACACATTTAATAGCTTGCGGCAACAATAAATCTCTTGTCAGCGTTAGTGGTGCCATCTTTCATTTTCAATAACAATTTCATATTGACCTGAACGAGAACGTTCCTTATAGCAATAGTAATCACTTTAGCCGTTATGCTATTAAAAGATAAAATCAATGTCGATTTCACGAGTACAGAAATAAATTTGCGATTGAATGTTCCGCAAAATAGTATTTGTATTATATTATAGATTTTAGAGTACTTATAATGCATATTGTTGCATTACATATTATAATCTACTCATACATATTGTAGCAACATACGATCAAAATCAGTACATTTGATTAGATGGCTAGGCGTGTCCATCTGATCCTAAAATGTAGATATGTATTTATCAGGAATAAGCTGGAACGATTACGTTATTAACATCTCAAAATATCTTCTAAATACTATTTGTATCTGATAGGTGTCAAAGATCTATTAAGTAGCAAAATTATTCATATTGCTTGAAATGATAATATCATAAGCCCAAGACCAATTAAAATCAAATATAGGTACATATATTATATGTATAATGATGTAACATGTTCAACTAATACATGGTTCAGTATTCAAATATTTTATGCCTTTCAAACATATTTATATTGGTTAAAGAAGGTATAAGATAAGTATAGATAGAATTGATAAAACATTAAAAAAAAAAATAATTCCAGATTAATTTGCGATTTACTTTAAAAAATATATTATAGAAATAATTTGACTGAGTCGTTGGTCCAGTGTTTGCGAGCGCCACTGCCAATCGAAAGCTCCAGGATTCAAATTCCGGGTTGGGGCTACTGAATATATTAACAAAAAATCTTAGTTACCATTTATACCTAGTAGTAGAGTTTAAATTTGAGCCCGTTGTATACCAATAGCTTCGTCCCCTATTCCTCAGTGGGAAGTAAACGTAAATAGTGAAACGCCTCTCTCTGCCCACCTCAGCGGGGATTACAAGCGTGATGTTGCGTTGTAGAAAGAATTTCGTGTTCCTTTCCTCTAAAGTCCCAGCTGCTTTATTAAAGAACAAAATAGCGATTGTCATTGAATCCTTGATATCGCTGAATGTAATATGTCATTTGACCAAACCTTCTTAACAAAGGAACAAAGAAATGTCAACTTTGAGCCTCGAATATCCAGCAGATTTTAACTTCAATAACCTTTGTTATACGATTTTTGCTGAACCGTACACCGTTTTCAACTAAGAAAGGATGTTATTACTCTAAACGAAATCATCCATACATTTGTTCTTTATAAAGACCTCCACGCTAAGTGTACAGTAAGGATAATAATTTATTTTTGTTCTTTGAGATATTTTCGTACATAAAACGATACTTAACTAATCAATCAAGGGAACGCTGTAACTCAAAGTTAAGAGGGCATAGCCGACATAGGTGATGTTGAAAGGGGTTATGTTTTATGAATTCATGCTTTAGATATTTTACTTTGTACGTTTCTGGTACTAGTAAGCTTCCCATAATGGAACTAAATGCAGCATTGCCAGGCAACAAGTAACCTATGGACGTAATGAAATGTCATTCGTTTTAACTAAATAGACGTTTTAACCATCACAATATAACCGCCAGATTGGCCTTACGATGAAAGGAAATTCAAATTCCATTTACATATTGATTCGATAGATACAATTTCCATTTGAATAAAATGGTAAAGTTTAAAATAAAACTAGCAAACGATATTCAACTTTTTACAATACGCTGAATTTTTCACGACTCCCAACGTCGAATTAATTTTTTATTTTCTATTTGTTTCACATATTTTTTACCGGTAATTTTAATTTATATATATCCTATAAAAAAATGAACATGTGTATATTTTAACCCATGTTTAATCGACAGATATAGAAAAATATACTCATTAATTAAAAAATCAATATTACAAGACTTGATCCCAATTTTCTGTCTACCTCTTCGGGGATTACAGGCGTTGTACATATACGTTTAACGTAAACGTTTCGTTAATGCCCGTAGGCGACAGTGACCACTTATCCGTTTGTCTATTTGTCAGATTATGCAATTAAAAATAAACCTTATTCGACTTTTCATAAATTAGAACAACATACAACAACATAGTATAAATTGAGTATGTCGCTAATATATTGTACTCACGCATCAGTCTCCGTACTGCGCACAGGAAATTGCCTTGAACTCACTTCCCGGCAATATGGGCCCTAACTTTATTGTATTAAGGACTACTTTATACTGACACGTGTATCTAAGTGTGCATAAATGCTGAGTGCCTTGAGAATCACCGTCTTTAGTGAAATTGCTCTGAAAATGACTATAGGCATAGTAATTTAATTCTGACTTTCATAATGTTGGTTACAATTTTACAAAAACATTTTCAAACGCGTAGAATAAAAATCATTATTATAATTTATACAGTCGTGTAATAACATAATACAACATAACGGCAGGATACCATCCACATTTTCTATCATCTTCCAATCCCGACTTCTATTTTTTCCGATTCGTACAAGGAATTATTCAAGATACTCGTAAGAGTGAATAGGCAGTTTTTAGGCAAATGTGCTACATCGTAGGCTGCATCTTGCTTTCCATCAGGTGGGATAGCAGTCAAACTCAAGCCTATTGCTAAATTTAAAATTATGTATACATGATATGTGGCAAATATAATAAGTTAATTTCGAAACTCATGTATGTGCTCATTACTATCTCCCACCTATGTAGTTGCCACAGTTACTCTAATGTTAATAAAATGTGCGTACATGTTTCTTTAGTCGTAGATTTAATTAGTCTAATATCTAACTGTGTATAATGACAATAAGAGTCTACGTAACATCCCGCCTGTAATCCCCGAGGAATGTAGAGCACTCCCACGTTTCACCAGTTATGACAACGTCCCACTATGGAATAGGTGGTGAGCCTATTGCCATAAACCGGGCACATATCCAGACTCCGAGCCACTACTAGAAATAAGAGTCTAATGATTGTAAACATTGTAGAAGCTTGATTTTATTTTACTACTTACTCTTATTATTATTTATTCGTCAAATCACGCCTTTTACCAAATATCTCTCCTTAAATACCTGATGAGTTCCATATGACATTATTAATTAATTATCTACCTTTTTAACTCACCCAAGTTAATATTTTTATATATCAATACGCCAGAATCCTCACAGGGTACACAGTAACATTTTTAGCAAAATGCGTTCATCCAAATTCATTTCATAAGTTGGCTGCAAACATTTATTAACTATACAAATCGAAAACTCATCTGAATACTAATAAACTGGGTGTGAATTTCAGAGTTGTATGCAAAGTGCGGACTTGTGTTCGAGGTGCCATCTAGCGTAACTTGATCGAACTAAGCAATCGTACACACAGAGAGAAGAACAAGTTTCATAAACTTGAGTATCGCAACGGAAAACAAAGACGTTGATCGCGTTCCCACCTGAGCTCCGTCAGCTTTCACAGTGGTCTATTATTGAATTTTGTGGTAGTGTATTATAGAAATGAAAATCACATTTCAGAAATAACTTCTTAGTAAACAATAAGCATATGGAATAGAAACTCGTGAAAAAACAAAATATAGTTAAATCTAAAACTCGCATTAGGTAACATTGTATAAAGCTCAGACTTGGTGATAAACTCACGATGGTGTTAATCATTTAAAGTTACATCATTTTATAAAGCAAGGCGTTGATTGGATTGGGTGCATGAAAGGAGTCTTCCCGAGCGGTGACATTATGCCTGATTAAGTACGAACATACACTGTCCGGCGCATCCTGGACAATGCGACTAATCCTTTCACCACGATGGCTGATCACCCAGATCAGCTATCGACTTCACGAAGAAGAAGAAACTTGAAACTTTAGATTATTGAATTCGAACACTGAAAAGAAATTTATTGATATAGTGTTCATTTTTGACATAATTTTTTTTTATATTTATTGACACATAAAAACTGGTATCCATGGTAAATGGGCAATTTGATTTCACATTGATTTAAATTTAATTGCAAGAGACTTATTAGCTCCATATATAGACTATGTTATTCCATTGAGTCAGTCAATAATGAGTCTAGATCTATATAACATATCCATATTATATGTTAACTTACATCCAGAATTATAAGCCCTATTATCAAGTTATGGCAGAACGTATGAAAATAGTTTTCAATTATATCATTAGCCTTTTAACGTTATCGGTGATTCCGTTCGATCAGTTGCAACCTCGTAACAAAAACAAATCTAGGGCACATTGTTGTCTGTCTGTCCATTTTCACGCGCTCTACCCTGAGCTATGCGTGCCTGGAACCCATTGATAAAAGAAAAGATATAGAGGCGCTTCACAGATAAAGAAATTGACAAAATCTATTTGTGATGTTCACTTTTACATAAAAAGGTGATGTTCACTTTTACACAAAATGGTCTACTATTTATATGACTATATGGTATTACGCAAAATGGTGTTATGCAATAATCATTATACTAGCATTCGATACCGCTACCACAAAGAGAACAAGTTAAGAGTCAATTTCGTATATTAAATATTTATAATACGACGATAATGTAGAATATATATAATGCTTTCTTAAGGATATCTATATTTTAAATTTGGGAAGGTAACTGTTATTGTATCAGAATGTCAACGCAGTCAGCGCTTTAAAACTCGGACGCATAGGGGGTGTCCCTTTTAGCCTTTTAGCTTGAGGCGTTCTTAAGCATATCGACTACTTAGCCTTTAGTTTGCTCTCAAACTTTGACGGCTGCGGTACATTAGGTGCAACGGATGGAAATATTAATATAATATTGCCCTTAATACCCCCTTTATAATTATATTTTTATTGCAGACTCAGTATCACTGTATTACTTACATTGCTTATTGCCTTAACTTATGAAGGTATATATGTATATTTTATCGTACTGATATGGCTATTTGTACACATCCAATTATACGATAAGAACTCACCGCCGCCCATACCAAGTATCAATTTAAGCGTTCATATAAAAAGGGGTTATTGATTTTTTATGAGCTATTTAATTACTATGTTTTACGCAAACTCAATTTTCCAGTCTTTATTCTTACAACTCATTAGTAATTTTTTCATTTGAACTCAACGTTCGGGACTCTTCATTTAATCTATTTGTTGAAACTATTCATTCAAACTTCATACAAACTCTTTGTTCAAACTCTACACTCCAACTCTGTACTCCACCTCTACACTTTCCAACTCTCTCTCAACAACTCCACTCTGAGTTCACACTCCGACTTTACACTTGCACAATATACTTTGACAGATTCTACACTCCAACTCTACACTCCAACTCTACACTCCAACTCTACACTCCAACTCTACACTCCAACTCTACACTCCAACTCTACACTCCAA
>DWDV01001904.1:0-12366 GCA_018245615.1 Mimoniades ocyalus | reverse complement strand
CTTCTCGCAGTAGCGCCCCACCACGCGCGAGTCGTACCTGCGCCAGGCACATTGTCAGACCCGCCGTAAGCAGTGACGCGTATCTTAAGATCTAGTTACTATAGGAGTTTTGGACATATGTAATGCATACAACAAACTTTCACTAAGAACTAATGGCTGTCAATTATTAAAGTTTCATAATTTGCAATTGTTAACAGTTCAAAATCTCAGGATCTTTATCCAGCAAATCATACACAGGAGTCAATAAACCTACCCCTTTGTTTTTGATATGCATAAATCATACATACACGTACACAAGATCAAATTACAACAAAAGTACTGACCATTGATTTTCCTTCAAGAACCTCTCTGGGTTGTTGTTAGAATCGATATAGATCTTGGCGAGAGCGTTATGCGTCGCGGGCTCATTGCACCCTTCGTGGACGCGCGTTTCCAACCATGGCAGGAGAAGTTTCAATCTGAAAGTTAAACATGATCATTATGCACAGTAATTCCCACATGATAAGGTTTAAATGATTTTATTTACGACCAGCGCGTACCTGCAGCAGAGTGATTCTACGTGCGTCTTTGTTAGTGCGGAGTATTATTTAATTTTGGTGCAATCTTTTGAACTTAAGATTAATTTATATCTATGAGGTTAAAGCAAGAATCATAGCAAATCACTTTCGCTTTTAGTATAAATATTATGATGAATGCTAATCTTCAAAAAAAGTTGTAAGTACAGTCATTTACACACTGGAAGAATATATTTTAATTCTCCGTTTCCGAAACATCTTGGTGGGCAAAATATTGATCAACCTAATTAAAAAAGAAATTAATGCAACAAGTTTAAGCAGAATATATAGTGTATTTCCATTGAATATACCTGTTTCTCTTCTCGACCTCGGCGACCAGTTCATCAGTAGAAAATTGGCCGCGCACGACGAGGATCAAATTTTTGATAATGTCTTCCGCGCAGTCCACATCCAATAGACCACCAACCACGACTGGCAATCGTGAGGGGTTGACCTGCCCAACAGCAAATATTATTCCAGAACCATCTTGCCTTATAGTATAATTTACGCTGTGTAACCTTTATGGCGGCTACAGAGGGCGTCTCAATGAATGTCCTTGATTGCATTAGCATACTTGGATATTTTCATGCAAGTTGCTATTTAAACTTCAGTATATATAAGCGTAACTCTACCACAGAACAGATAAGCCAAATATTGCTCACCTAATAACAACTTATTTACATATCCTTATATTAACACTTAAGCAATTACTGCCAAATGGATCCCTCCCCCTGTCAATACAGTCTTGTAGCAAATTCTGTGGTTATATATTTAAACTCACCTTTTGCACATATATCTCAATGTACTTCTGCAGACTGTTCCTATACAAGTACAGTACAAGATCGTGGACAAAGTCGAACCGGTCGCATACAATGATCAACGGCAACTGGTCGGGTAGCTTGGCTTCCTTCAGGAAGTTCTTAACGCGCTCTGCGTTGTAACAGTTAGACTCGCGGCAGATGCGTTCCACCTCCTTGATCTGACCCGTTTTGCATGCAGCCTGTAGATAAAAAGAAGGCACATAGAAGTGGACAGATAACAAATGATAAATGGTTTATGGTTCTCGTATTTTATTAGAATAAAACTTAAGATTTTTTCACTAACCTGAATGTACTTAAAGTGAACTTCAGGGTCCTGGCTGAAGTTGACGATTGATCCGAGGAAGTAGAATAAACCTTCATATGTCTTGAAACTTTCGAACAGTTCAATCAGAGCCTTTGTGGTTAGCTGCTCATGATATTTGGTTGCAATTTGAACACAAATTTGCAGGTTCTGACGAATGTTGGCTTGGAGCATGGCCTTGAGGCATTCGAGGGAATCTTCCACTGATAGTGTGCCGAAATAGTTGACCAGCCAGTCAGCAGATAAAAGGTGGGTATGAACCTAAAGTAAAAATATTCAGATGTAGTAACTAGTAAAATTATTTCATTTGTTTACAGATTAAGGTGCAGTGGAGTCGAACAATATTTCACATCTGCCTGAAGGGCTACATCATCTTTTAATTTCGGGTGTATTTATTAGATCTTGTACAATTTTTTATCCTCTAAAAAGCATAAAACATTGTTTCATGTTTTTACATGGCTTGACTTCTGGTATTTTGGTATACATATGCATGAATCAATACACACATATTTATAATATATGAACCTTTATCGTTAACTACCATTGATTATTATTTATAAATTGATTTGAAAGCTGCTATATCTGCGATCGTACTGTCTTTTACACAAAAAAGTTAGTCGGTTCAGTGGTCGGTCTTCTTAATAATGTAGGAGTCCACACGCGCATCAACAACGGCTGGCACATACCACCGCGCGCTTGATGTCGTAGAGGTCGGTGTAGTGCTCGAGCGCGCGCTGCAGCAGGCCCGCCTTCTCGCACAGCTGCGCCACGTGCGCGCGCTCGTAGTGCGTGAACATGCCGTTGCCGAGGATGGCGTCCGCCACTTGCGGCGCCGACATCAGGTTCATCTCCAGCAGCCTGCCCGATACGTGAGACGACATCCATGAATCGATCAAATCATTTATATATGGTGATAAAAGAACTTATAACCTTTAGATTGGTTTTGAATGTTGAAAATTATGAAAATTCATTCAAAACCCATCAATAATAGTAGACATAAACTGAAATCAAATATGTCCTACACAATGGGCCAATGAGTTTCTGGCCAGATTAATTATTCTTTTACCTCTGAGAAAAAGCAATTGCTTTTCCTTGCTTTTTCTCAGAAATGAGAAATGAGGCAGGAATGAAGGATAGAGATCATGAAGAAAAATTAAAAGCTTTACCTTGTCTGCAACGGTCCTTCCTCTGGGCGATTGTTTTTCAGAGCATCCAGCAAGAAAGCAGTACACTGCTGTACCATGTTCTGTTCCATGAACACATCGACAATTTGGTTGATATCAGCTAGGGGCGGGTCCTCGGCCACCAGCATTCCCGCGAAGCCGGCGCCTTGTTCGGGGTTGGTGCGCATCACCGATCGCAGCAGGTAGATGTAGTCGGGAGTGTAGCCCACCTACATAGAAACATATTTTTAAATTAACAAGCGCTAATAAAAGAATTATACTATCTCAAATAAGTGACAGGTAAGCCTAGGAAGTAGTGAAATAAAGTAGTGTGAACTATTTTATTTCATAAAGCAACTACTATTAATACTTTGATAATGATGAGTATATAATTAATATTTATATAAAATTTCTATATATATGTAATATACTGATACTATTATTATATAGATTCGTAGTTTTCATGTTGTTTTTAAATTAACCAGTTACATTACATAATTAGAGGGGGTTACAGATTTTAATTTGATATAAGATATATTTACCTTCTTCGCATAGAGTACAATCTTCTGGAACTGTCCAGTCTCAGCGAAACACTGAATGACCTTGCTGGCGACGTTAGCGCGCAGGTACACTGACAACGCGAGAGTTGGGTCCACCTGTTTCACGAGGTCGCCAAGCTCCTCAGAACACTCCAACTTCTCTTCCTTCAACCATTTCTCCAGTAGTTGTTTACGACCTGGAATAGAGTTTCGTTCAAAAAATGTTTTACAGAAGCCTCTATAAAGACTTCAAAATTTATGAAGATAAAGATCGATGTGATAATAGGAAATATATCCGGGATTCAGTTTACTTTAAATTATTCAATTGGCAATTGACATGATTGGCCTTATATGACCAAAGGCCATATTCTAGTGTACAATGTAATTTTATTGTAGTCGCTCCAGTGAAATTCTGACTATAAATATCAAAACGCAATAATATTCCACAGGTTAAAGTTTTCAGCATATTGGCATCAGCCATGTTTAAGGTAAATATTTTATTAAGAGGAGCTTCAGGTATAACTGTACATAATATGAACTCGTTACTCTAGTTAATTGTAACCGTGACTACCGATCGAGAAGTTCCGGGTTCAAACCTTGAGTCGGGCACTATTGCATTTTTCTAACTTAGATTTCCCAATAGTGTGTATGGCCATAGACCCACCACCTATTCCATAGTGGGACTTAAGAGTAACTAGTGAAACGTGAGAGTGTACTACATACATCTTCGGGTATTACGGGCGTGATGTTACGTTTAGTATGAACTTCAATCTCAACTATACTTCATATCAATCACAACAAGTCCAACTATGGACTCTATTACCTTGCAACAGCACCGGGCGGCACAGCTCCAGTGACTCGAATTTGTTAAGCTGTGCCTGATCAAGCAGGATGCCGAAGTACTGCAGCAGCGGGGAGGTCTGCCCCGGCTGCGCGGGCACCTGCTGGAAGCGCTGGATCGTCTGTGGCGTTCGCAAGATGCCGCGTGGGGCCATAGCTGCCACCTGTTCAGAAGAACAACAAACAGGTTTATTACATAGTGTTGTTTATTCATCAAATATTAAGCAAAGCAATATTTACTATGAGAATGGAAGTGCTTTAAACTTTGTATATTTTAAACTCTTAATATTAACATAATATGACAATAAATTATTAATATAATATAACAATAAATAAATGAACTTAAAATAATTGTTGTGTTAATAAGTAGGTACTTTAAATATTAAATAGTGTTAAGCCAGGCAATTCTATGAATTTGCAACTGGAAATTTTAAATTTTTTCCCAAACCTATGATATGCTATTTCTACATATACGACTACATATATCTTCACATCAGGTCCCTTATGGGGCAAGCAGAGAGTACCAAGTTATTAATATATCTAACCTTACATGCCTGCCGCGCATCAACACGACCAACGAGGCAGTATTATTCTGGTTAATAAGTTCTGATAAACTGAAAGAAAAATTAAATCTTTACCTTAGCGGCCTCTCCATATTGTCCATTGGTGAAGAGCATGTTAAACTTTCGTACGAACAGTTCTTCGGCTCCGGCCAAATTATTTCTGACGGCGAGACGCAATGCCAACTCAGGGTTTTGTAGAACTGTATTAATATACGGAACTATGGAGTCCTCTTCAACAGTCACAGACAGAACTTGACCTTTACGATTTACACCTGCATAGAACATTAAGGGATTATGATTTTTCCATTATAACTTAAATAATGAGTATGTGACCGAATCTATAATATTTAATATATTTATTATATTAAATAATGCGGTTATGTTGGGTGTTCACAATTTAAAAGCAAAAAATTATATATCATATGTCAAGCGATAAATGCAGGTTTTACAAACCTACTATTAATCTCCAAGGGATGTTTCACATGAGACATTTTTACATTGTCGTCAGTACATTATTCGAAAGAAAAGCATTTATAAAATTCGAGATGTTAACATACCAATAATTCCACCGGTGGATTCATGAGGTGCAGTCACAAATATGGTATCAGAGGAGATGCGGTTCATATAGATGCAGGTGCCCGTTTCAATGTCGTACATGTGGATGTAGCCGTATTTCGTGATAAGGTATATGACGTCATACTTCGGAGACACTTGCATGGCGACGGGAAAGTCGTTTTGAGCCTCCGCCGGGAAGAACACATCGACGGCCTTCTTGGGGAACGGCTGGTTGCCCGCTGGGGTTTGGCCGACCTCTGTGCAGTGATAAATAAATATTTACCATTATTACACACACATACATAAATACATACCTACACCAAAAAAAACGTGAATAATGTGCATAGCTGTCTGCATCAGCAAACAAGAATGTTATATAACCAAAATTTTAAATAACTAAGTTGTCATTGAATTGTTCAATTCAATCCTATTAATTCATATTCACAATATATCAAGAAAGATTTGAAAATAAAACAAATTCAAATTATTTCATATTTACGTGAGCCACTTCGATATGTAATATGTATGTTTCCAGGAGGATATAACATAACCTTCTAATGGTAAACAAAATCCAATTCAAGCACTTATGACGAAATGAACGCATAGTAACCAAGTACCATCGATACTCACCAATAATGTGCAACTTGCCGCCCTGGGCTGTTCTGACGGCGAAGCAGAACAATGTGGAGGGCTCCGCATTGCCCTCCGCCTTGAATGTGGCGAAAGAGGCCGCGTGCCCCTCGATGGGCTGGGAGCACTTGCGCTCGACGGAGTAGAGCTGCATCGCTCCCACCACGCGGTTCTGCTGAGCGGAGATACCTGGCGGAAAATATACATCGTAACAACGTTCACGATTAAATATGTACCGGCTTCACTCGTGTATATTTTTTGGAACTAGTTTGAAATCTTTCAGAGGTCAGCTGAGTATCTGACTGTAGCGAGGTCGCAACGGACACTGACATAGTTCACATAGATCCATTAATATACATGTTCGTATGTATGCATATAAAGTCAAGGTGTGATTGGAGTGTAATTACTTTTTCTTTTCACGTATCAATATTTACGCATCTAATTGGGGTAACACTTACCTACTTACCTATAATAAATTTCTGTATCATATATGTTAGTGCTTTTAAATAAATAAATATTGCATGTGACCAAGTTAGGCATGTGATGTTAAAAAACTTGAAAAACTTATATTCTATACAAATGACGGCTTTCTCAACTTTTAAACGATCATTAGTGCAATACTAGCATGCTGTCACGCACTTTAGTTCCTTAAAATGATCGAATTCAACCTTTTCCTATGGCTTCCTGTTGTTTCTTCGAACTTCGCTGACGTTACACAAAAATTCTCACACAATGCAGTTTTAACGTTAGAAGGGTGACTAATTTTCAAGTTGAATATAAATAAATTTGCAAGTGTTTAAAATAGAAATTTTTCACACTGATATTACATATTGCTCTGTGTATGCAGATCTTACCGTGAGATAAAACAAGACCTAATAACGGTACGATAGAAACCATTATTAGTGTTAATACCAATCACTTTAATTCATCCTTATAGTAAATATTAAAACTAAACTATGAAAAACAAGACCTGATAACACTTTATATTGACAACTAAGGATTACATATATATTTCTTAGGGAAACTTCTCGAAAGATATGCTATTTTCTTTCTTGTTTCATATCATGAACAATAAGCCAACTCACCGACAAGCAAGAGCCACTGCTGTTTCGGATCGGTCCTATAGTTGATGATCTGGCAGTCGGACAGCGATGAGTGCCTGTCGAACATCTTGACGGGTGTGGAGTCGCCCTCCATCGACCAATGGTACACTGACAACTTGGTGACGAGCGCCAGAGTGTTCAGCGAGATCCACTTCCAGAACACGATGTCCTCGCTCATTGTGTGCGCTTTCATTTTTGACTTCATCTCGATGTTAAAGATTTGCAATGTCTTCTGGGCTGTGGAGGTAATGTTAAAAAAATATAATTTGTGGGCAGTTTTAATACCCGGGTAATATTATGAAAAATCAATTACAATAAATGCTACTTTTTGCTGAAAATATCTTGTCTTGACAGTGATTTATATACAGTGAACGATTACTGTTTTTCGATTTTTTTTTTGAATACCCAGTGATTAATCAAGTGTTTACTTAACTTATGTACTTAACTAGCTAATTCTGTAGTTATTACGTTTTTAGCCCCAGTAAATAACGCCACTTTTTGCCTTTTGTACATAACATTACACATTAATTGCTCACCACAATTCCTATCGAAACACAAATGGAGCTGATGTTTTAATATCGTCATGTCAATTATTTTATGGGGCTAAATATTTATTAATAATAATTTTATAGGTATGTTCCGAGTATACTCTGGGCTGTGTCACCAGTCATTTATGTGGCAGATGGTTTATTTTATGTTAGCAAACGCAGGCTTAATAATTTGGGAAACGTGACACGCTTAATAATTAGGAGAGGGTAGGGCATTTACGGAGAATTTGGGCGGTGGCACATTACAGAAGTAAATATTGTCGGCGAACGAGGAAAATTGTCAGCATGAAGAATAACTTATAACATCACGCGTGTATTTCTTCTAATGGGTAGGCATAGGAGTGTAGTACACTCCAACGTTTCACCACTTTACGTTTGGTTGGACGTTTTGTATATTAAATATCACTTTATATAAAGGCAAAGATAAAAGTCGTGAGAAAACTAGTCACCTTGCGAGTTCTATATAATATTCTGTAAGCTAACTAAAGATAACTGATGTCCTTTTTCATTTTGAAAATGTTATAGTAAACTCAACAAAGCTTTATGTTCAAATTCATCCGCATCTCTGATATTTACTATCAGAGAAAACTTGAAATACTTGGCGACAAACAGATCTATTTATAAACATCTTATACTCTCCGCAACGAAAAAAACCTTAAAAGAGCAATTGTGCCGCGCAAGACGATCATTACGGTGCCTTCAGATCGTCGACCGTGACGTCAGCATGAAAATCTCTGACATCGGCACTGACGACGTGGGCGGTTCTTGTCGGGTTTTTTGTGTGGGATTTTTGGAAAGAAATTTGGATGAAAAATTTCTTTTACAATTTATTCTAGAATTTATTTTAGAGTTTATTCTATTTTTACGGTTTGCATATATATTTCACATTTATTTAGTTATTTTTATTATCAATAAACCCACGCGAAAAAAAATTACATAATTGATATACAGGTATAATTTTAAATAAGTACCTATACTTATGATCAGGCAGTATTATGAATTATATTATCTTATTTAATATGTAATAAGGTGGAACTGCCTGTCTGAAAATAATCCTGATTGAAGACGTCCATGATTTCAATAAATTAATTTTTATATCAGTAGCAGAAGATTTTTACATCAATTCCAGTAAGCGCGTCTAAGAAAAATACGAAGTGTCTCTTACGAATCGCCTCAGGTGGCATCCTTGACCCTTGTCAAGTGACAGAACGTTCTAGTATTTGAAACGCGCGAAATTATTTTGAATAAATTCTCTCTAATATCCTTGTCCGTTCAAATTTTACTCTTTGTTGCTATTATGAGTCCTTCCAATGCCGCTTTCATTTCAGCTATGCGAGGAATTCTAGGTACATTATTTTCAAAAACAAAATGTGAATCACATGTCGTACTGCTTTGTTCAATACATGTTACATTTCGTATCGGATTTGAATATATCTTTTTCGACACATAACAGCAGTCCGTAAAAATCAGTAAAAGAAGCGACGCCTCCAGCTTTTATTATAACGAAGATATTTTAAAAACATCCAACGAATTTTCTGACTACGAACTACTGGTATAAACCAAGCGGAAGAATCATAGTTGAGAGTGCTCTATGCCTCCGGTACCCGGAAGATATACATGCCGAGAATATTATAGAAGTGAACCAAAATATATCACAAAATATATTCTGAGTACAGAAATTAATAAAAATGTTGGCACAAAAGCGCCAACCTACTTATCCAGCGGCCCAATATGCGATCCTTAACGATGTTTTTCAACAGCAAGCCGAGGCTTTTAAGGTCACGTCGTATCTCGACATTTGGGTCAAAATATCTATTACGGTCGCCGTAATAGCTGGAAAGTTCTAGAACAGAATTTAAATTTCACGCTTAGCTCACCACATATACGGTAGCTATATAATGTTTTATACATAATAATGGGCTCATATCATGCTCCACGGTGGAACATACATATAACGTAACGGGTGAAACGTGCGAGTGTACTTCACTCCGATGTTACCTTTTTTTTACATAACCATGCAAATTACAATTTGTTTTTGTGGAGCCAACAAAGCTAAATTCTATTTCTGCCTCTGGAGCATATAGTGATAAAAGATCGTAAGGCGCTTCCTTTAGTATTAAGGATAAATTTGAAACGGAAACAATGATGGTCGACAATAACATTATATTTATAACGTGTATCAGAAAATACTGCCTCCTTGGTCGTGTTGGTTGCGAGCGCGACTGCCTATCGGTAGGTCCTAGGTACAAATCCCAGATAGGGCAGTATTGGTATTTCTAATTTAGATTAATAGTGGCTCGGAATCTAGAATTATACATTACATAGTGAGACGTAAGCGTAATTGGTGAAACATGGGAGTGTACTACACTCCTCTGCCTACCTTTTCAGGGATTAAAGGCATGATGTCACATTATATACTAGAAAATAGTATAAATAGTAGGCGGAACCATTTGCATTAACATTATAACTGGCCTATATAACTATACTATAACAAGATATACAACTGCGATTATAACGACAACTGATAGAGGACACGTCATTTTAACACTTCATCCGATGATGTCATTCGCGATGACGTTTTACATGTGTTTTTGTCCAATTTTATACATTTTCATTAAAAAGGCGGAAGATAATTTTCATAGTGGCTTCTAATAAAAAAAAACAAGATCAAATGATTCGATAAGAAAATAAATGTTCTATTTTCAACGTTACTTATAACTTTGCGATTGATACGGTTGAAATAAAAGTTCAAACTTATTGTAAGTTTATTTATTATCATTAATAGAAAGAGGGGGCGTTTCCGTGCGTTATACGCATTTGTTCATGTGAGCACTATAAAGGATTCTAATGTACGACCTTGATCCCTGCATGCTGTATAAATGTAGTCCCCTGTATGATTAAAATCGTCCTTTATCATTTTAAAAGGTGTCATAGTGTTGCCAACAGTTAGTTACAGTCCTTTTAAAAACCAATAACACGGGACATATAACAAACTGGTAAAAAGTACTGCATGTCTATGCCTATCCCTTTGGGGAAATATAAGCGTGATGTTATGTTATGCTAAAAATAGACAATAGTTTTCTTCGCACTAAACACGTCCCGCGGAAAGGTTATCACGCTCGTGTTATACGCGTTGGTGACTCACCGCATTGGGACTCTTCTTTATTCCATGCAGACGTACCTAGTACCGCATTCATAATGCAACGCATAACTTAGAATATTATCGTTAAAAGTGCAACTCAAGATCAAGATGCATTTTATTTTCTAAATAGAACGTTATAAAATTAGATAGTCATTTATGAATTATAAAACTTACTGTTCGTTTAAAAAAAGCATTTACTGTAAATGGCATACAAAAACCTTTGATAATACTAGATTTATGTCGTGAATTTGTCAACATAAATATAATTAAAAGAGACATTTTCATCTTTTATTTATTGATTTTGGCCAAAATTTTAAGCTTTTAGAGAGAATAACCTCCACGTTTAAAAATTACATGTTCAAAACATATATTCCGTTATCTATTAAATTTATACCAAAAACTTTCATTACGTCCTTTAAGGATAAATTGAAAGCAATTTATTTATGTTTACTTGAAGTAGTAAATTTATGTGTTCAAAAAGATCAGTTCAAAACTATTACGCAAGTAACTAAATTTTAAAAAAATACATACTTTATATTTTATAGAACCTTAACTTTTTTTAATAACCATGAAAATAATTTCCTAACGTGCAAAAGTAGCATAAAATTAATAGAACAAGAAAAAAGAATCTTAAAAATAAATTAACTTTATTGACATTATTTAAAGTTCAATGTCTTATTAAACAATCAGGAACAACCAAACATGTTTTATTTATCATTGCTGTTATCAGTAACAACAAGATATGTACCTTATTATCATACACTTTGAAAAATAAAATCAGTCATCCAGAAAATTGGATAAGTGTGTTTAATATTATATACTTAATATACTAATATACTTAATAGCAATTATGAGTTGAGACTGGCTTATCAAAAAATGTTTACAAAGCGTTATATGGGGGTGAAGATAAGAAAGTTTATTCATCTGGTCTGCACTTATCTGTGTAATAAACATATTTGTTTAATAACAAGTCTAATAAAATTGTATTTATTTGTTGTTAAACCATTAGCATGTGAGTTTAATATTGCATTTGTCAAAATGTCCTTAGTGTGCACCGTTTATTTCCTGTCTAACACATTGAAACATCAATAGCATTCTTCATTGACATTGTTCCAGAAAATTTGTTCAGAACTTGTGCACTTTTTAACATACTTAGTGTCAGAGGCCATACTAATATTCTTTGTCGTGTGTACTTTGGCAAGCTGCCTACGGTAATGCTAGACTAAGCCACAATCTGCCAAAATCGAAAATATGCGGGTGCTTTAAGTTAGCAATAATAGTGTCCTTGTCAATTGAGTGTGAAAAAGTCAAGGCTGCATTGAGAGTATATATAATAACTGAAATGGTTTTAGTATATATTGAAAGTTTATAAGTACTAATTGACTGCCTTATTGATCATGTTGGTTGCAAGTGTGACTGCCGAACAGGAGATCCTGGGTTCAATTCCCAAGTCAGGCACTACTAAATTTTCTAATTTAGATTTTCTAGTAATGGCTTGGAGTCTGGATATGTGCCCGGTGTATGGCAACAGGCTCACCACCTATTCCATAGTGTGACGTAAAAATAACTGATGGAACGTGGGAGTGTTCTACATTCCTTTGCCTACC
>DWDV01001903.1:0-12367 GCA_018245615.1 Mimoniades ocyalus | reverse complement strand
TTAGAAAATTTAGTAGTGCCCGACCCGGGAATCGAACCCAGGACCTCCCGTTCGGCAGTCGCACTTGCAACCAACACAACCAACGAGACAGTTAAAAGTAGTAAAAAGTAACATCATACCTGTAATCCCTGAAGAGGTACGCAGAGAAGTGTAGAACACTTCCACGTTTCGCCAGTTACGTTTACGTCCCACTATGGAATAAGTGGTGAGCCTATTGCCATACACCGATCATATATCCAGACTCCGAGTCACTACTACAAAATCTAAATTAGAAAAATTTTGTAGTGCCCGAACCGGGAATTGAACCCAGGACCTCCGGATCGGCAGCCGTACTTGCAACCAACACGACCAACGAGGCAACAATTTACATTCTACATTTTGTTAAATGAAACAACTTTGAAAAGCATAGTTTTTGTTTATTACTTGTTAAAGTTAAAGTCTAATTCATTCATGGTTAATAGTTTTACCTTTTCTGTGAGTAATCAGCGTTGCGTAATAAAAAAATATTGTAAATTTTTTTTATTTTTTAAAAATTAAATATTGTAAGTTTTTGATTTCTATCAGGGTTCTCTACGAAACCTGTGGGCAAGACCGGAATTGAGAAAAATCAGGTCTGGCGTATTTACACCTACAGGAGCCCCGACCGCCGATTTTAATAATAATTTCAAACACTATGTACTTCTCGCCCTGTAATTAATTGTATGTTTTAAATTTAAAGCCATTAAAGTCAAAGTTCACTACGTACTTATAATTCCATTATATCTTGGGGACAAATTAATAGTGGTTAGTTAATGTTATGAATTTTACGTCGCAAACTATGAAATTATGAAAATAATCTTTATCAAAAAGGCCATATATTATAAGTAAAAACCTTTACTGGAATTATAGACTTTTTAATATATTGAAAGACCTGTACAATAACATTGATTCGATTTACACATTTACGTATTTACATACACGTATATACACACATTTACATATTTATATACACATTTACATATTTTCGAACTTTACTTTTCTTATAATATCGATTTGCAAAGTCCACCAGTTTTGTCACAATCTCAATGAATTGCTTATTAATTTCACATGCTTACAAGAACATCTCTCTCTCTCATCTGTTTTCCTTTATTTTTGATCTATTCTTTTCATTTTAGATCTTATGAATAACAATGTCAGTATTTTTCAGCAGTCAATACAGCCACTCAATAGGCATTCCAATTCGGTTTCAGTTTTCGAACGTAATTCTAAATGGCACACTTACCAGCTGTTGTGCTGACACTGTCTGTCAGTAAAATGGAATGTCAAAATCATTTTGAAAAATCCAAAACATTACCGTGTCTCTACTTCAACGTGTCACTTAGTTGCAAATGGATTTTTCATAACAAATCTATTTTCTAAATCTATAAAATAAATCATATAGAATTAGTCATATTTAATTTATATCATACATATTTACATATAGTTGTGTAATTCGGTGTAATAGTAAAGCGGTACTTCCCCAGCTGTAAGGTTAGTGAAATGTACAATACATACAAAGTTCTTATAATATTATAATAAAGTAATACTTAAAGTCGCGCATACGACATAATAAACTAAGGTTTCCGTACTATCAAATATATTTTTACCATTTTGCTTAAAGTACTTACAGGTACTTCGCCTTATAAACCATGATATTTTTATTTGGTTAATGTTTTATTTGGTTAACGGTGATTTACATCGTTATCAAATACAATCGTAACGCAACAATTCCTACGTTTTGAAACTCAATAAATTTCAAAGGCTTGTGATGAGAAAGTGAATGTTTTAAGTGCCATTTAAGAGTAAGAAAGATATGGTAAACAATATATGTTTTAATACCATACATTATATTTATAAGGAACTCCAAACAAGCTTTCAGTAATTCCAAGCTACTATGTGTGGTGATAATAAAATTTTTAATTACAATTCCTTTAAGGCTCTGTATTTCTATTGCACACTGTCCAGTCAAAGTATTATTTCAACAGAGTATGTTTTAAAGTATTTACCCACACAACTTGCAAAACTTCAGCCACAAGTGGTTTTACAACTGCATATGTTTTTAAGTATTTATACTTCTGAAACCATAAAAGAAAGATTTTAATTATTACATAAGTTCTCAATTATCCATTAGTACTATTTCATTATCAAATATATTAAAAAATTCATAATGGGGGGCCTTTATATACATAAGAGAACCCAAAACAATGTTTTTTCATTTTGTCTGTATGTCTGTATGTTTGTGCATGCTAATCTCTGAAACAGTTCATCCGATTTGAATGCAGTTTTCAGGATTATATTTTGATGTGCTTCACTTAAGCTTTAGAGGTTTTTTCATTTAAATCGGTTAACAAATAAAGAAGTTTTGTCAATTTATGTCAATTATCACACAATATGTACAAAGAAAAATAGAGCTCAGATCTATATGAATCATTGTATTAAATAGGGTTCAGCTTAGGCTGAAAGTGTGACAGTTGAATATGATGTGGCCCCACATGGGTAGGTTTATAAACACTTTTACTCCTTCACACAAAAACTAATGGACAAAATTTGATGAAACTTCGAAGGATGATACATTTGTATATACATAGGGTTTATACATTAGTATATACATAGTGTACTTTTTATCGAAATCGAAATCTATGTGTACTAAGTTGGCACACCTAGTTCTAAATATATTAACTACAAATTAATAGAAACAAAACTAATGTATTAATATTAGTGTTTATTTTTAGTTAAAAGATCACAATGTTCGAGCTACCTCGTATTACAAGAGCCCTTCGTGCACACACCCAGTTGGATAAGCCACGCTGCTTGAAACCAGTAACAGACCCTACAAAGATAGCAATTGTTACACTTTCCAAAAATGTACAAAGGTTTGTCCTAACATGTTTTCCATATATAAACTCATTTTATATATTACAGTATTGATAAACGTAACATTACACCTGTAATCACCGAAGAGACAGGCAGAGAAGTGTAGTACACCCACATTTCACGAGTTACATTTACATCCCTCTATGGAATAGGTGGTGAGCTTATTGCCATACACTGGGCACATTTCCAAACATTGGACCAAACTAGAAAATCTAAATTAGAAAACTCCAGTAGTGCCTGACCCGGGATTTGAACCCGGGACCTCAGTAGCGCTTGCAACTTATATGACCAATGAGGCAGTCACAATATTTATAATGTGCCATAAATATATGACTGCCTTGTTAGTCGTGTTGGTTCTTCCTGAAGCTCTTTTATGAGATAATAAAATATCATCTCATAAAAGAGCTTCAGGATGTTTTAAAAATTCCTAACAGACTATGGACCTCTAGTTTCCACCCATACAGTGTAAATGGATAACAACTCATATGATGTGTAACATCATCACATCATTTCATTAGCCTGTCCATTGTTCGATATGGACATTCCCTTTAGGATTTTCACCTATAATCCCCATGTAATGAAGTACGAGTATAACAACTCGATATTTAAAACTGCTTTGTGACTGCCCTTGGATACAGTTGGGTAATCACTGTTGTGGTACAAACCTTCGTTATTTTAACATTCCTTTCAGATACAAGTCCTTTACAGACATCTACAATTATATAAAGCAAAATGAGCCAGATGCAAAGAGCATTTTAAAATTGTTGGATAATTTAAAAGAATCAGCTAAGCTTTTAACAGGAGATCAGTCAAATGACATTATTGAAGATGCAACAGTGCTAGTGCTAAGGATGTTTCTAGAACAAGACATTGTAATGCTTAAACATCTATCCCAGTTACGGCAAATGTTCGGGTCTGTCCAGTCTTCAACAGCTAATAAGATTTGTGAGGTATTGTTTATATGCATTGTTAACAACCTATTATTTAGAACATTATGCTTTTAAATTATTTTGCTTATATTTAACTAAAGCATCACCCTATCAAACTGGTTTTCATTCTTGTAATTAGAATTTCTCTTGGTATAGACTCCTCAAATACTCTTAATTTGGTTAAGCTCTTCTCTAATATAGTCTTTAAAGTCTAGCAAATTTCATCTTTGCATATTTTTATTAGAAGTCTTGCACTTTTACAAAAATGTATCACAAATGCTTATGATCTACTTGAATATAATATTTGTATGTATATATCTATATGGTTCTAAAAAACTCGCTGCATTAATTCTGGCACTAAACAATAATGTTATATTCAACTGTTAAGGAAATCTTAGAAAATGTATCATTCCAACATAGTCAGTTCTGCTAATCAATTTACCAATTATTTTATTGAACATAGATTGTAACAAAAATATCAAACACGCTATCTGAAGAAGCCAAAGAATATATTAAGGAAGAGATTGCTGAAAACAAGGAGAACATCAAGCTGTGGGGAGAGAACATTCAATGCCACTATATTCCATACAAACCAGCAAAGAAACCTTTAGCAAAGCTGACAAGTAAACCAGCCACAGCCAGCCATTTTGTGACAGATTTCACCATGAAGTATGATAAAAATATAAATAATCAGGTCAACGAAGAAAATCATACTAAACCAGTGCAATTATCGAAAGTAAGTCAAGTCCTTTTATTAGTTACATAGAGCATTTTTATTCTGCAACTTTTGTCTTAACTCTAGTTAAGGATTTTATAAACCTATTCTTTATTAGTTGCAAAGCATAAAATATGTTAATTATATTTGTTGTTCAATTATTTATCATTCCACTGTTGGACATGGATATCTCTCAAGAATCAAAAATGTTGTCTGTTGAGTAAATGATGGCAATCTAATATGACTTGATTATATTTCCAGTTTGGCAAGACTTGGTTAGAAATTAAAGTGAAAGAGCTATATGAGCACATTCCAGATATATCTGGCTCAGACATTTTGCAGTCAATAATAACCTTCCTGAACTCTCCAAGAAGTAATGATGAGATACAGAATGACCTATTTGAGTTGCTTGGTTTTGACAAGTTTGAATTTATACAAGAAATACTACAGCATAGACATGACATAACTGACAGTTTAAGGGAACCACCACCACAACCAACAATACAAGAAAGTGAGTATGCTATGATTGTTCATAATTACATTTTTTAAAAACATGATACCTAGCTATATCAAAAATTATATAATGCAATAATACCTTAACCAACAACCAACCAACCAATAAATATAGGAATAGGAAAGAATAGACAGATAGCCTAGTCTAATTGTCAAATATTCAATAGTAGTGACTTGAAATGAAAGTAGAATAATAAATAATATAATCCAGGAAGATAGAATAGATGTTGATAACTCTGTAGTGTTAATGTCCCTTTCTCGTGTCTAGTGTGTGTGGTGACTTAAGGAAATATTCACTGAAACCATTTAATCGGCCATACAGTATGCCAGCCGCACCGAGACTGGCGTTCTTACATTACACAGTGCATTACACAGCATTATACATACATGTGTCCGTTACAATTTCGTTTTTGTTGATTTTTTTGTTATCTGGAACACCTGTATATTAACAAGATGTACTCTGATACATGATCAGAGAAATCTCAATCACATTGTTGTACTGACCATGAGTAACACAATTTCTCTTTGTAATATAATTATACAGGTTCTATTTAAAGTTGGTATATAAAAAAAAGTTTTTTAATACGTAGTTGCAGCATTGCTCCCTGAAAATAAAATGCCTCAGTATCTATGCCAAGTGTCTGTACAGTCAGAGCAAGAAAAAATATTGGCAAAAATTGTTAGAAAGGAAGAGAAAAAATCCAAATCCAAAAGGAATGATGAGGATGAAGTGGAACCAGAGATTAACATTGCACAGATGAGGGCTAAAAGGTTTGTATATTATTTTCAATTTTCGTACATTTAATTTGTTAGTAAAGCTGTAATAGTAATAAAATATTAAACAATTTACAAAAATAATAATTACATGATTACACATTACTAGTCCATGGTTATTTACAGAAAACATTTAATATTGATCAGATTTTTTTATTTTACGTGGACTGTTTTAAAATATTTCTTAAAGGTTATGTTATTAAAAAATTTATTTATTATTATTTTATTTATTTGCTGATCATAAATCTTCCTACTTACAGGATAGCAGAATTAACAAAACCTATTGTACAATTTTCTACATCGAAGCAAGCAAAAGATATAGATCCTATACTGCAAAAGATTTCATACTTCCAAACGAAAGTGCAATATCCTAATGTTTATGACTCATCACTGAATGCAAAAAATTCAGCAGGTAAAATAGAATAATACGTTTTGGTCAGTCTGATCTGATGGCTAGTTCAAGCAATCATGACAGTGAAGTAAAATTAATTTACTCTTAGTAATGGCGTACCAGAATCCCACAACGTCATGAATTCTAAAGTTTTGGTAACATTATTACGACGCACATAGAATTGTGCAAATACACTCAGACTAATATTTGGACCTCATGAATATACCTATCTAACCATATAAATTTAGTAGAATATAAAAATGATAAAAACAAAATAACTACCATTGAGATAAAGTTCAATGATCTGAAAAACTTTATATTATATGAAACTTTATATTTTAGGTTTCGTATCGGGAATGAAGCTGATACTCCCAGAAAATGCAATAAGAAAAGACAATAAAGAGTATGAAGAGGTTATAATACCTAAAAATGATCCAACGCCATTGGAAGTTGGTAACAAACGAGTGAAAATATCACAGTTAGACGAGGTGAATGGATTTTTGTACATAGAGCGTCGATATTTTCGCTTAAGCGTAAATGAAATACTAATTTGTTAGTTTCATATAATTTATTTATGACACACTACTGTATTAGACCAGCACTTAAAATCAGTACTATTGCTTAATTCTTAGATACCAATGCTTACCATCCTCTCAATTTTAACATAATCTTGCATTTACTGTTGTTTACTAGTAACAATAAATTAACAAAATATATTCAACGACATAAAACACTTTATTTTTTATTTTTTTGAGGGTCTCTATAACAAGCGGAATAGAGAGATAAACACATGTTAAACAAAGTACTTTGTTGTACCTCTCCATGTGTCATATTGTACAAAGTTATATTTACATATATCAAGTGTACATTATTATTCCCCAGGTCGGCCAAATGGCTTTCGAAAACATCAAGGAGCTGAACCGGATACAGTCAGTGGTGTTCCAAACTGCATACAACACTAATGAAAACCTGCTGATATGTGCACCCACGGGCGCTGGCAAAACCAACATCGCTCTCCTCACTGTGGTGCATCAAATCAAACAGCATATAGAAAATAATGTCATATTGAAAAACAGTTTTAAGGTAAGTGCTGTGAAAGTGAACGGATTTTCATCAGTCATACATCATTCTGCCTCGTTGGTCGTGTTGGTTGCAAGCGCCACTGCCGATCGGGAGGTCTTCGATTCAAATCCCGGGTGTCCCGGAAGTGACTCGTAGTCGGGATTCGTGCCCGTTGTATGGCAATAGGGTACAACACCTATTCCATGGCGGGACTTACTGCACTCCTCTGCCTACCTGTTCGGGGATTACAGGCGTGAGATTACGTTTTGTATATAAGTGATTAGTCACAAGCGTATGGAGCGTGGTATACGCCAGTTAGTTAACTATGCAAAATTTAAATTGCATTG
This sequence comes from Mimoniades ocyalus, assembly GCA_018245615.1. Taxonomy (NCBI): domain Eukaryota; kingdom Metazoa; phylum Arthropoda; class Insecta; order Lepidoptera; family Hesperiidae; genus Mimoniades; species Mimoniades ocyalus. Next base: position 4,744 of record DWDV01001903.1, on the reverse strand, counting down.
AATATCATATTTATGTGAAATAAATATTAGTGCTTCATTACGACTTAGGAATTCGTGTATCCACAGATAATCTACATAGCTCCGATGAAGGCGCTGGCGTCGGAAATGACGGCGAGTTTCGGCAAGCGCCTGCAGGGGCTGGGCGTCGCCGTGCGCGAGCTCACCGGCGACATGAAACTCACTAAAACCGAAGTGCAAAACACGCAGATGATCGTCACTACGCCGGAGAAATGGGACGTCGTCACGAGAAAGGGAGCCAGTAAGTGTTGTTATCAAATATTACTTCTCATTGTTTATGTGGAATTTATTATAAATTACAAAATGACATGTAGTAATTATTTTAAATTATTAGCCTTTTTCTTTATCATTTATCCGTCTATATTCAATTATTTTTTTATTCATCCTATATTACGGTAGCAATTAATTGAAATTTCTTTTTATTTTTCAATTTTGCTGCATCATTGTAAATAAAGTTTTCTTCCTCTAAAATTGATCAACGTGCGTTATATATTCCTCATTCAGCCAATACTAGATAAACAATCTGTTATTTATTCACAGCGGACACAGAACTGGCCTCAATAGTGAAATTACTCATAATCGACGAGGTGCACCTTCTCCATGGCGACAGGGGGCCCATAGTGGAGGCAATCGTCGCTAGAACACTGAGACAAGTGGAGTCTTCACAGAACATGATACGGATCGTGGGGCTGTCCGCGACACTGCCTAATTACGTTGATGTTGCCAGGTAAGTTATCTATGGACCCTATAAAATGCCCTAACATTATGCACCAGTGACATGAGTAAATCGACCGAAATTTGAGTTCCGGTTTAAGAAAAAAAAAGGAATAGATCAAAATTGTAGAATTGAATTCTATATTAACTATTGTAAATTAGAAAGCGGCTATTAATATCACATTCTTTTTTCGTATTAGATTTCTGCGAGTAAATCCTTACAAGGGATTATTTTTCTTCGACTCTCGATTTCGACCCGTACCGTTGGAACAACAGTTCATTGGTGTCAAGGAATTAGGAAGTGGAGGGGGCGGCCATCTTAGACAAGTGAGTCAACTGTCAAATTCTGACCTCTGTCATAAATTGTTTCCAACAACCAAATCTGAATGTTATGTTGCATACAACAATAAACTCTATCAAACGTTCAATTTATAGATCATCAAGAGAACGTTAGTTTTTAACAATGAGTGATACTGTGCTGCTATTAAAAAAAAATATACATATTTACCTACTTTTTTCAAAATCACATGCTATATATCGTATTAATTAAAAATAGCAACGGCACGACCTTGGTATTCAGGTGTAACGTCAAATTTTAACGTTATTTATCACAATTTACTATAATTACGACTCAGTTGCATGTGTCGTGGTCAAGGCAGAATCCAATCCATGCCAATACGGACAAATTCCAACGCCGGTCGCAAGTGGTGGTTCAACAGTCATACATTTGCCCCAGATGAACACGATGAACGAGATCTGCTACGACAAGGCGGCGGACATGGTGCAGAAGGGCCACCAAGTGATGGTGTTCGTGCACGCGCGTAACGCCACGCACCAGACCGCGATGGTGCTCAAGGAGCTCGCACAGAAAAAGGGGCATCTGAAGCACTTCGAGCCGGAGGATTCAGCTGGATTCTTTAAGGCCAAGAAGTCGATGTGCAGCAGCCCCAATAAGGTGTTGAGCGAGCTGTTCGCGTCCGGTTTCGCGTGCCACCACGCCGGTATGCTGAGGAGTGACAGGTGAGTTGTTCATTACAATATCAAACATAAATTCATGCCTGTAATTCCCCGAAAGTCCTCTAAGGCGTGTGAAGTCTGCCAACCCGCACTATGGCCTTAAACCTCCCATTCTGAGAGGAAACCCATGTTCCAACAGTGGAGCGCTAAAAGGTCGAGAAACAAATTCCCCGAAAGGGGTACACAGAGAAAGTGGTACACTCCCATGTTTCATCAGTTCTCACAATTGAATTCAGGTTGACGTTATTGTCATACTATGGTAGACTAAATGGTATATAAATTAAGCATTTTCACATAAGCCTCTAAAGTTCCACTGCTAGATATAACCCTTTTCCTAGGAAAGATGATAGCATGTTGGATGACCGCGAAGTAATGTGGGTGCATCTTGGGAGCGGTTGTGCTCGGGATTATAATATGCAATGTACTAGTTATGCTAAATTCAACTAGAAATCATTTTTGTTAATGTCGTAGTAACTCAAATCATGAAGATTATTCAATATTAAATTATACTACGAGCTAGTGAAATGTAAATTTTTGAATTTCAGAAATATGGTTGAAAAATATTTTGCTGAAGGTTATATCAAAGTTTTGGTGTGCACTTCCACTCTCGCTTGGGGAGTCAACTTGCCCGCTCACGCTGTCATCATTCGAGTGAGTACTGACTTTGTTTCATGTCATTTCTAATCTTTATCTTCTTATAATAAGATCTTTCTACTCGGTCGATTTAATAATCGGTTCATACTAGGATCATTCGATGACTAAACTCGATTTCTAGATTCTTCGATGACGTTCGCAATGCTTAAATGAGAATCGTTACATATATTCAATGTTGAAATGTGACGCAGGGCACGGAAATCTACGACCAGAACCACGGCACGTTCGTGGACCTGAGCATCCTGGACGTGCTGCAGATCTTCGGGCGCGCGGGCCGGCCGCAGTTCGACAGCAGCGGCACCGGCGTCATCGTCACGGCGCACGACAAGCTCGCGCACTACCTCAAGTGCCTCACCAACCAGTTCCCCATCGAGAGCAGCTTCATCAACCTGCTGGCCGACAACTTGAACGCCGAGGTCGATCTCGTCTCATTCTCTATCACTTTCTATTAATTTTTTTAAATTTTTTAAATTGGGTTTTTGGATATTTTCATTTTTCATTTCAGGTTTTTGAGTCTGTTATAATTGTTTTGTCCTGCTATTATTTTAGGTCGCCCTCGGAACCGTGACCAACATCGACGAAGCGGTCGAATGGCTCAGTTACACGTACCTGTTCGTTCGTATGCGGATCAATCCGTTGGTAATAAATTTGTACAATACTGTTTTATAACACACGAATGAAATAATCAATTGTAATTATACGTTAATAACGATACGAATCAAAGCTTAATAGCAATGGGCTCGCGTGAGACCACAATCTCGATGGAGGCTAAGCGAGACGTGTCTTACATGTGGCACGCTTGTTCGAAAAGTGGATCAGCTCGGGTAGAGAGGGAGTCCTCGAACGCCGTATCCCCCACGTAGGTGTCTGAGCCTAACCTACGCTAACCCAAGTACCCATGTGTTCCCCCGTCCGTGCAGGTGTACGGGCTGACGTACAGCGACGTGCAGGAGGAGCCCATGCTGGAGAGCAAGCGGCGCCAGCTGATCGCGGCGGCCGCGCTGACGCTGGACCGCACGCACATGCTGCGCTACAACGAGCGCACCGGCGACCTCAACATCACGGGTACATTAAACGACGCCGGGAGAATTTAGTGGTTAAGAATTTTAGTTTGAAGATTAATTTAAGAGTCCATAAATATCTTTATACAAGTAAAGTAAGTTAACTAGTAACACCAGAGAATTCTGTTGGAAAATAAAAAAAAAACAGGGGTAGGTATATTCACTAATTATGCACTCAGTTGATGTTTTTTTTTCTGAAGATATTTATGTGTAGAAGTTTTACTGTACAACACCAGAAGCGACACCGACGCGTAACCAGCCATAATTATTTTAAAATTTATGTTCTCTTTAATAACATGTATAATAATAAATTCTTAACATATTTTTTTCATTAAAAAGAAATAAATAAAAAACTTGATTTAGTTAGATATTTTTATTTTTTAAACAATTTTTAACAAATGCTTTCAAAGGTCGCATCTTCTAGCACTGCATGTATCTATTATGTTGTACTATTAAAATCCATTTTTAAAGCCGCATTTTCGTATCACACAGACTTGGGCCGCACGGCCAGCCACTACTACATCACGTGCGAGACGATGGAGGTGTTCAACTCGATGGTCAGGAAGTCAATGACGCAAGGCTCCATACTGGAAATGTTGACGAGATGCTCAGATTTTCAACAGCTCAAGGTATACACTAGAAAGCGAGGCAGCTTTCTTCTGAAATGTTTTACTTTACATTTTATAATATGACTATGTAATATTTTTGTCGACACAATTATTTATCAGTGGGTCACTGTAAAATAGTTATTGTTAAATAATGATAAAGTGTATAGCTCGCTTCATAAGTTTCGTATCGTTTTGCTCGGTTAAAGAAAGAAAAATTAACAGTTTTGTAAACCACATAGAAGCCTACTGTTGTAGAAGTCCTGTTTTCATCGTGTACAATTATTACATCCCCTCCATTGGACAGTGCAACAGTGAATACTGACTGTCATTACAGTTGAGGAAGGAGGAGCTCTCCGAGCTGTGGAACCTCAAAGAGCAGTACTGCGAGCTGCGGATCGAGGACCCGCCCGAGGATATACATTGGAAGATCAACATCCTGCTGCAGACTTACTTGTCGCGCGGGCGGGTCAATGTGTCGTCGCTGCAGTCGGATTTGAACTACATCAGTCAGGTAATAAGGTTTATTATTTTATAACACACCAATAAAACAACGTAAAAACGTAACATCACGCCTGTAATCCACGACGAGGTAGGCTGAGGAATGTAGAACACTCCCACGTTTCACCAGTTACGTTTACGTCCCACTATGGAATAGGTGATGAGCCTATTGCC
>DWDV01001902.1:0-12367 GCA_018245615.1 Mimoniades ocyalus | reverse complement strand
TACAATGTTGCCCAATCCGTTCCCACGTTAAAACTTAATATTAGGTTTAAATCATAATAATTAGGTAATAATTATTAAAATAAATATTATATTGATATACTAGTAATGCTCTGTAAGAAAAGATGCTGAAAATATTAAATAAGACAGAATGTTACGAAACATATCAACAATAATGTTTCGTGTACTTTCTGACCGATTGCATATGCGTTTAAGCCATTGAGGTTGGACAAATTCATGTAAAATTGAAGAGTTGACACTTGTAAAACATTACAAACTAAAAAGTGGAAGTCCTTTTAAGCAAAGTAAACTACATACTCGTATATACATTGGAGGGAGTAGTTAAATTTCAACTTTAGAGTGACATATTTACAACGACAATGAATTTACCACCGGGTGTTAAACACAGATGACGACACAAATTACTACCTAATAACGACAGTTATGACATAAACGTCTAGACGTATCTACTGAATTAATTAAAAACTTAAAAGTTGAGATATATTTCTAGGGTCACATATACGGAATAAAGTACCGTTGTGGCTATACCACAATGATTACTTTACAAATATGTATGTACATAGTATGTACGTTAGGATATTGAGCACGATTTGTAATAATAAACACATGTTTAATCATTTGAAAAAACATTTTCACAGATAAACGACCTTGTGCCGGGGGAGGTGCTGCAGCGTCAGCAGGTGGTGCTGGAGCTGGAGCTGGTGCACCTATGTAATTTTTTTTTTAAAACATGCAAATTTTTCTTTGCACTGTTTGTCTGACACATAAAAAAAGAATACCTCAATATTAAATATTATAATAATAAATGTTTAAAACCTCTGTTGTTGACAGTTTGTAAATGTAAAATCTACATAGTCAGAAGTAAAACTTTTTCATTCAAATTGCACATTACGTAAACCGTACGTTATTTGTATATAAAGAAATGATGAATATATGAAAAGAGAAAATATTTAGCTATCGCAAAAGATAACTGAGAAAATCTTTGTTTTTATTTCAAATAAAGCGTATATGAAATGAGTTATTTCTAGAGAGAACCTTCTATAACCCAAAAATGAAAAATTCAACAACTAGCAATAAAGACTGCAGATGAGGCTGTCACAATAAACACAGTTTGAATAGAAATGTATCGCAACTAGCACAGCTCGCTATGCACAAATGGAACAACTATTCGCGGAGCCTGTAAATATTTAACAACCTTCTGCTGGCGGGGCAGGCGCCGGCGCAGCTGGCGCGGGTGCAGGCGGTGCAGGTGCTCCTGTTTCAAATGTAGTTACTTCTCAGTAACGTCCAAAACTCCATACGTAATTGCTCTCATTCTAAGTCTCATACGAAAATCCACTCGAAATCACTCTTACTTTGACTGACTTTCAACACAAAGAAGGTCGAGATAATTTTTACACTACAGATGTCTTGTAACAGATTGGAATTAAACTGTCTTCAAAACACTTCGTCGTTAATGTAATATAAAGTTTATATCGTCGATCTCACTAATTTACAGAATTTTACAGTTCATTCTAAAATAACATTAATATATTGACCTTCTGCTGGTGCAGCTGCCGGTGCGTCCCCTGGTGCAGCAGGAGCAGGCGCTGGGGCTCCTGTTTATCCGTAAAGAAGTAAAAGGAAATAAACATAATTAATTTAAAATGTTAATATATTCATTGATAGTCTCAATAAAACAAAGTCCATCTCTGCCTCCGCTTACTTCTTATAAACCAGAAACCCCCACAACCGTGCGTGGCTAACGTTGGCTAAACCTTAAGAAATACATTTTTAATAAAGGCCCTGATAATGTGCGGCAGTTTCCTAAGGTTCACAAAGACCTATTACATTAATTCATATCTAAAAATTATGTTCTTTACGTTAGATTTTTAATATAGATTAAGATCATCTTTTACACCTTTGTTATCCTTGTTTTCAATAAATATAAGCCTATCGATTGATAGGTGGTAGTTTTAATTATTTGTAGATTTGAGTTTGTAAATAAATTTATTATATATCGACTTAAGAACTGAAGGTATTGTACCTACGCTATATGAACTTTCTGCATTGTGTCTTCTAACAGCCTAGAAATTGTGACGACAAATCCAATGTAATAAACTCATTTAATATCTAGTAATTAAGTGTTATGAACGTAACACTAGCTCTCAAACACTTTTTAATAGTTTTGCATTACCTTCTGCTGGTGGTGCAGGAGGAGCACCTTCAGCGGGAGGTGCGCCGGCGGGAGCTGCACCTTCAGCTGGAGGTGCTGCTCCTTCAGCTGGCGGAGCACCCTCGGCAGGCGCACCACCCTCTCCAGGCGCAGCAGGTTGACCTTCGCCTTGTTCCTAGAAAGTAAATATTCCACTAATTATATTGGTTATCATCATAACATGGAACTTTTTTTAGTACAAGCAGATTTCAAAATAGCAATAAATGTTATTATTATTATTACTAATTTAATATTCTGTTAAGTTTAATTATGAAAGCATTTATGGTAAAAGTCGCCCAAGCATGATGAGATTGAAAATGACAGTGTTTAAAACAATGTCAACTACAAACCGCATTGACTAAAAGTATATCAAGATGAATATCAATTTTATCATTCTGAATATTAATTAAGATTATTCAAATTACTCATAGTTTGAGTTCGTATTAACGAATACCATTAAATGCCTTCGTTGTAAGGCATATGAAACATTGCACGGTTTAAAACTTTTTAAACTGTTATCACTGTAAAAGAAATGCGTCTACCATTTTTAATCAAAATAAAGTGAACACGATTAAGCGGCGTATCGTAATTATAATAAGAACTACAAAGGCAACTTACAGTCAGCAATCATTAAATGTATTTAAAAAGGCATTCCTATAAATTTCAAACATCACAAAGCAAATTAACGAGCTCGTGTATTATTCATATAATATAATACAAACTTCAGTGTTTTCAGATTCAATTAATTACAATCACCATTAATATTGAGACATTATTTAACTGTGGATTGGCGAGTTGAATATGAAAATCGACGAATGAATTACAGGGAATGAAAAGTTCAATTTGTGAATGCGGTCTTCACTGCCGAAATATTAATTGCTTTTCAATGTGGTTATTATTAAGCAATTTATTGTCATGAAAGCGTGGTCGTATTGTTAACGAAAACAGTATTTGGATGACAGAGAATTAAAGTATATATAATTTAACTTCTGAAAAGCCATGTCCTATTATAATGCTTATGCAAAATTTTGTAAAATAATAGGTTTAAAATGTAATTGTATAATATGAACGAGCTTTACAATAAGACGAATAACAAAGAATTCTGCATCGGACAATCTTACAAGATTCTAAAGCACTCTAGAAGCCTTCCTACGAATAGGATTAACATTTTGTAGCAAAAAATTATATATTAAATCCGAAGCCAGGTTAGCTCCAAGCTTGAAAGCAACTGAGAAACTTTTTTCAGTAAAATTAAACTTACTTACTACATACAAACAGCATATTGGTGGACGTAGCTCCGAAGTTTTAGGGGTTAAATTAAGTTTCACCGTCCTCTTCATTGTTTTGCTATGAGAACTAGACTTACGTTTGTCATTATAGACTAAGAATGAATGTACATTACAAACGTAAACAATAAAATTAAACAAAATATTTACAGTTCGCTATACAAAAAACGTAAGAAAAATTAATGGAATATATTAGATTGGCGAAATACAACTACAGGCACCGACATCCCGTAGGAGGGATGATACCCCAAGGGGGCACTTGTCCCCCTGAGACTACCCAGGTAAGAGTGAACCGTCGAGGCCAGAACTCCTCTTTCCGCATGCGGCGTGACTCGCCGCGGTTTAAGAGAAGACAGCTACGTTTCATTAAGTCTAAGCAAAAAATGTCAAAGCTAAGTCAAATACGTTTAATTAGGTGCATCTAACTCATTATTCCACATGTTCACGCGCCTCCTGCTACAAAAATTCTTATATTTCATAATTTCCATTAAAATTCACACGTTACATTGATATTCCGTAACTATGCTATAAAACTTTTTAAACATAGATTTTTGCCATGCTGTGTTTTTAAAAAGATCTTCTGGACAATACGTTAGCTTTGACTTTGTATAAATCTTACTGAATATATGAATCTGAAATATCTTACATTTTCACATTTAAACGACGAGACCCCAGCCATACACTAGAGTTGATTATTTACTTGATCAATACACCACACTATATATTTATGGCATGAAAACAATATTATCGTTTTTTTATCTTCTGACAAAAGTCAGTCAGTGTCAGTTGTTGCACTTATTAAATGCAGAAGTTTTTATCTTCATAATGTAATTTTTGACGAGCACATACTATATTGTACAAGAAACGAATTTCAAATACAGTCTGCTTTTAAATCTGATACTAACGTTACAAATGGCGTTGCTGTCGCCGAGGAAAGAGTTACCGAGAGAACAAGATCGATTGTACGGCTTGTCGAATGCAAATAGAGTACTTCCAACTCTGCTAAAAGTGTCTCTAAAATGGATGGCTTTTAAAAGTTAACTTACTATGTTAAAAGAGAAAGATCATTCTTTTAAAATATAATACACTTACAGTGCATTTAAAGTTAGGTTTATAACTTAACAGATCTATGAACCCACTCTGCATGTGCCATTGTGTACTTATATAACACATTACATTAATCAGCTTAGTCATTCCGAATCTACATAAGTATTCGCGTTAATATTTTTTTTTAATATTTACTGTACTGGGTTTTGTGGCTGCTTTTTCTGAAAATCATACGAGTATGTATTATTGTAACAGTATGTAATAGGTACCATACTAACAACTAACTACTATGAAAGATAATAAAAAGAGATGGTAAAGGAGAACAAACGATATAGTGAACATCAAGGTCCTTTTTTAGGAACTAATACGTCAGGTTACAACGCAACTACGTTTCTAATTGCACATCTACCAGCGTTTTAGTGAACAAACACCACTATTTATGTGTATTATTATGATATAATGTTTAACGCACAGGGTATTTCTGTAAGGATATGCGTCATCGTAGTTAAATACACAATACGTCCGCAACATGTTTATGTTACATGTTTTAATATTAACGTAACATCACACCTGTAATACCCGAAGAGGTAGGCAGTGGAATGTAGAACATCTCACGTTTCACCAGTTACGTTTACGTCCCACTATGGAACAGGAGGCCTATTGTCATACACCGGGCTCATATACAGATTCTGAGCCACTACTAGAAAATCTAAATTAGAAAATGTAGTAGTGCCCAACCTGCGAATTGAACCCAGAACCTCCCGATCGCACTTGTAACCAACACGACCAACGAAGCAGTCTTATTTTAATATTAACAATATTCTATACTGCGCATTAGTTATACATATATATTTTAATGCACGAATGGACCATTTCAATTTGAATATTTTAAAAATGTTCTAAATATGAGGAGCTTACATTGGCCATTGCTTTCTTACTCTCTTTACACAAGACTCCATATAACATTTTATACATCAGACGAGTTAGCTGCTAGGTCACTTTACAGTATTTTCTATGTTCAAATTTGACTCCTTCATACATTTTGATGAATCGCTTTAATTTTTCAACACGTTTTTGATTCGAATTGTGACTCAGATTAATACTGTAATTATATTCTGATCATCATCATCAATACGTCAATCCTTGGTTGGACACAAGCCTCCCCTAACGAGTGCCAGTTTTATGAATGCACCGTCTGCACAATATTTTAAAGGTATTTTTGTCCATTATCCCCACGGTGGTCATGTGGTTTGGAGAACATAGAGCGCAGGTTCACGCACCGCCTACGTAACACCCATCGACAGCCAGGGCATGCCAGACATGAGCCAGTCCGCAGAGCCTCGAATTTGACTTGGGTTCATCAGATCAAACTAAGAATCCCTGACGCCCAAATCTAACTTGGTTTTTTCAATGTTTCAGATCGTTGTCCATAATTTTAGTACATATAATAAGGAAAATTAAATGACGATATCAGCATTTATTAACTTATATATTGAACATTAATAAATTAAATAAACGAAGATAGTAGAACATTTTCTTTTTTACTTTATTTTAAGAAGTAATACTTTGGTTTGTACAACGGGTCACTTTTAAGTAAGTGTAACAGAAAAGTTTGAATTCTGTATGAAGTAATAAACTAACAGATTTAATTCTGTTCTGCGTAGATTTATTTCTCTACTTGTTTTAACAACTAGTTAATCCTCGAGTACTACATTATCATTCGGTTCAAACAACGAGACAAAATCCGATTAATCCTATTACTCCCTTTTGTACCTTTTAAGTTTGTAATATTCAATGTGTAATGTAGCGAAAATACTTAATCGAAATCTTTCAGAATCTCTATTTTAGAGATCCGCATTACGGAAAGACTAAAAGAAATTATTCCATGCCGATATTGCGAGTTTTTAATAATTTGATTAAGTTATATCACATAACTTTGGCCTGCTATTAACTTACTCAATTTTACTAATTTCGTGATAACTCCAACTGTTAACACGGTTGCAAATTCAAAACAAAACAAATTTAAACTTCGGAACACCCTGTGAACATATTTACGGGAACGGGTAGGTAGAGGACTAGGGGTACATAAATGATATCGATACATTCAATATAATATAGTACAGAAAATTAATTTTATTAAACGTATTATTAACTTACAAAAAACATTATTTAATAAATAGATAAATAATTATAAAAATGGTTATGACATGTTTGAAAGTGATGGTTGGTCATAAGACAAATACATACAAGATTGAGGAACATTCGGTAACGGGAGGCTGTGTTTTTTTTCGTGCCGTATAGGGGAGATTTATCACATTACATTGACATTGCCGGCGTACTGGTGTGATATACAAAAGGTCTCAGTATAATTTGTGGTGGGGGTGATTAACACTTCATGCCTCAACCTCTTCCTCTTTTACCTTCTGATCTCCCGGCTTGCCCTTGGACCAGTCTGGCTTTTTCTGTGGGAAACATAACATTGATTTAATTTGCGGTATGTTATTATTTGAATTTTTGCAACGTAAACAAATATATACAAGCAGATATAATACACGTTGAAATCAAACAGAAAACTCTCACGGTTGATTTTTTGAAGCATTATCAGCAGCATTTTATTTCGCTTAACGCACGAAATAATTCAAAATATCTGTTGTTAACCTAAAACAGAATCACCTAATAGTTTCCATAAAGCCATAATATTGATATAAGTGAGGTACTTTTCATAAGTCATTCATATGAGTAACGCTGATTGATAATCGATAAAATTCTTTTTTCGCTTTACGGTAAAATATAATATAACAAATTCATATTCACACCAGTGAAAATGTGGACCCGATTATATTGTAATTCACTTTTCTTTTACCTAACTGTAATTAGCCAAAATAATAAATGATTAGCTAAAAAATTGTATTTTTAAAATGTATGCGCTATCGATTCTCGTGAAGAACAATAAAGATAGCGGTACTCAAATTTTAAAGAATCCGTAATTACCTCACTATATTTTGCGTTAACAACTGGCGCTTTCGCGACAATAAAAATAAAATAAAATAAAGGCAACCGCAGCCAGCGCTTCGCTAATTACGGGCCACGAATGTCTTACGTCATATACACCACTATGTGTTGCTGCTACTTCATTCTAAATTTCTAGTTATTCTAAAACAACTGAAATAATACGCTTTCCGATATTTGAAGGTTAACGTCGTACTTAAACTCAATAAAACAGATCTCGTAAAAATATACGAATTAAATCATTATGGTTCCAAGTAGGAAATACAGAAATTTTCAAGAATAATACACACGTGACAAATACGCTATAAAAGGGATATACGCCATATAAAAGATATATAAAACTCATATGAGTGCCTACGCATTTCACATTTTTACAGTACCCATCTTACAAGTGACTCTGTGAATCCTTTATAATAACTATTACTAAATATAGTATCTATTCGATATTAGTTGCAAACTGTAAGGCGGCTTGATAAGCGTATAAAAAGCTTCGTAACAAATCCTAAGATCTGTAAACGTGTCGAAGAGCGAAATAATTTTCATATGTACATAATTGTCAACGACTATTCAACAAAATTCCCAAATAAAGCTTGAAACTGGTGTACAATGTTAATCAGTACAATATCTACAAAATAATCAAAAACCAAATTACATATACAGACATATATACAAAACGTCCTAATGTCGTTCTAACCAAACGAAAAAATGAAAGCAATTTAAAACTGCCATCAGCAAACTTGAAATGTTTCATATTCTAAATTTAAATCAGATTAAAAATGCAGTGCATCGTTAATCGATTGATATTTTTTTTTATATCAGAGATCGACTACGGTAAGAACTACTGCTAATAACCATTCTATTAATGGTTTTCTTCAAGCTGTGCCAGAACATTGCCGAGCATGCTTCGTGTACTACGAGCTATTGTCGCTACTAATTAAGTAGCTAAAGTCGGAGACGTTCTTATTTACCTTCCCTCCAGCACCACCCTGTGAAACACGCTACCTTATAGCAACTGTAACTAAGCTGTATTGTCTTCTTGAATTTAAATTTCAAGTAATGGCACATATTTATTTTATTTACGTACTTAATCATGAACGGTAACAACTTCTCAACTGCAAGAACAACAAGACAATTAACTCAATTAAAACACTTGAGAGTGTCGCATGACAAAATGTTTTCAGCGCAAACCTAATAAGGCAACTTTTTGTGACATTGTGTTAATTAACTTTGTTGTTTTGCATTCGAAAAAACTTAAAGCAGCTGTAAACGTGTCTCGTTATGATAGCAGCGTTAGTAACGGACGGAAAAAGTTAGGTAGCGTAGAAAGTGTACCTTGTGTCATTACTATGTATAAAATCATAATTTCAATTGATATCTCAAAAAGCTGGCGAATATACATTTCAAATTCATAAAAAAATAAGACAAAATAAATGCCAAATCTTAGCTGAAGCTCTTATGGACGGGAGTATATTTTCATAAATGTTATTAACGTAACATTCGCGCGAACAAGTCAAGCTTAATGAAACGCGTCATCCAAACTTTCTCACCTTAAATTCGTTCTGGTTTGGATAATTTTCATAATTTTAAACGACCAAAATGTAAATAGTAAATATAATTTATTGTTATATAAGTGAAAATTAAAGGTAAGTCATCTTTGAGTGAAAGATGTGGAAAATTATGTTATATTAATATTACAGCATAATAACATTGAATATTTCGTCTTTAACTATATATTGTCTAATAAGTTACTTCTTCCCGATAGCCCAATCAGCTTTCTCTGCTTTCTTAGCCTGTTGAAACATGAGTAAGAACCAACATATAGTAAAACAATATTTAAACTAAATTACGTACATGAAACAAATAGTTTCATATTGTTATGCAATCCTTATTAATGTGTTTTAATTTTGTATATGTTGAAATTTGTAGCTTGATATAAGCTGATAGATTAAAAGAAAATGATTGAAATGTGATATATTAAGAAATAATGTGAAAAAAGATTGAATCACAACATTATTAATTTTGATAAAAAGAAAAGTAACGAGTTTCGTTTGTTTTAGTGGTTACAATACTATATAAGAACTAATTTAAAAAAATGGTATACGATGAAAATGTTAAGATAATTATTTCAGAAACCTAATATATTCAGAAACTACAGCCAATAGAACATAATATAAAGCAGAAGCCAATTTCAATAGATACTTTGAAAATCCAATAGTTAACCACATTACGTTGTGATTCATTAAATTCGTTTCTTGGATTGTTCTTTTCCTGCTGAGAGTAAAATAGAAAACAAATATTTAGGAATAAAAACATTAAATTGGGTTTGAATTGACTATTTACCTCTTTGTCTTCCTCTTCAAGGGTGAATTCCTTCTTTTTGACGACCTTCAACTGGTTGCGGAAGTTGAACTCTGCTGCCTTCTTCTGGAGCTTGGCGAATTTGTTCTCGTATTTGGACACCTTCTTCAGTGTAGGTTTGACGCTAGGATCATTTACATATTATTACATTAGATAAAGTTTTGTTTAAGAAGATTAACCATTATCCACTAGTAAACCACTAAGCTCCACTAATTAGCACCCAGCATCGTGGCGAAGTATACTACAATACTCCGATAATAACGAGGATAGTCCTTATTCGTATCTAAAGCGCAGCATTAAATAAGTCATATCTACCACAATTACGTTCGATAACACACATGTGTTCAAAAAGGCCTAGACCTCGACTTGAATGTTTAAAACAAATTTAATGTTTTGGATTTACAAGATTTTACTAGTAATTATTGGAATAGTGCAAATTGCAATTATCTAAAAAGACACTAACTATTAAATTAAATTCCACTATAAGTGAGTATATACGCCAGTGTTTTAATACCAGTTGCTCAGAATAGACATGTAGCTGTTAGTACATTGGCAGAAATCCAGCTACTTTCCTAACATTAGGCAAAATTAAAAGCCAATGTTTGGCGGTGTGCCGGAATTCCGACGGACAAACAATTGATATTTTGTCACAAATCCAACCGTGGCACATTTATTGCATATGGTACAAACACATTTCTAATATAAATTAAAATGTAGAAAATTAATTATTATCCAACATCATTTATGTAAATAAGCTATTAAAAATTTACTTTTGCCAAAGCGTCATCCTTGAATTAACAAAATTCTAACTGAAATTTTAGTTAGCATCGAACAGTGACATCGATAGGAAAATAATTATTTACCTTTAAAATACGTAAATATACTTACAATTTGCCTCTGAGGTCATTGACTTGAGAGTTCAGGTCAGAGATCTGTTAAGTCATTTTAAAATATGCATCAATATTGTGTATTGAAATTGTGTAATTCGTTGGGCTAAAGCGTTATTCGATGAAAATATGACATATAAGTTATCTGAGGAAACAGTGTTATGAGGAAAGTATATTTATAAATTACTATCATGAAAACGATGTACACGATGAAAACAAAAATCTATTGATATAAACTAAAATTATTAGCGTATTACAATTGATTCACTATTATGTAAATAAAATGTATTATTACTAAAAGAAAGAAACTTTAGCAGAAAATGGGAAACCTTTAATGTATTTAATTATAATCAAAAATAATATCAAGAAATCTCATGCAAATCACAAAAAAAGAAAATAAAATAAATATTTAAGCTCTCAAGATCTGAAAAAGAAAGCGAAAAATAAGCTAAGTTGATGCAGTTGTTATAACAGTGTAACCAAATTGAAAAAAGTGATTAATACGACAAAAGCACAGTACAAGGAAGAGAAAGTTGGGCGTCGATTAGGCAGTGTTATTTGCGAGCTGTTGATCAATTTCCATTACTGTTGTTTGTGAGTAAGTATATACATACTGAAAAATGTGCGTCAAATTCCCAAGTCTCAATGTATTGCTCTACGCTCCTACGGTCTGTGCTCATAGCCTACTATATTCAATGTACAACCCTACATGTTCCAACCATTATTCTCTGAATCTCTCTCTACTTTCGTGCAAGTTTGTTTTCGTACAACAATGTCGTCTTCGGTAGCTGGTCGCTTGCAGCTCCTGTGTTCTTCGGACTTACAAGAAAATTAGGTGCTGGATATTGTACATGTGCAACAACTAATGCCTAACGCCACCAATAATATACCTCTCCGATGCGCTGGTATACAATGTTCGGCGTATTCGCTGCCGAATGCTAGTGATGGATGCAAGCGAAGTGGAGGATTTGACCAATAAAACCGCGGTAATAAATTTTTTTGTCGACTCGTTGTGGCTATTTTCAATTCGCTTTATTTCTCCGCAACACGACCAACCTTGTTCGAGAACACGAGCGCTGCTCAACCCCACGTTTGAACGCAGCTGGAACTATACTTGAATTTAAAGTCAATGGCATAATTTAAAATATACATACATAATACAAGTGAACATAAGGTATTGCAGCTGACCTCAAACGGTCTGAGCAACGCGAATGTATCCCAGCTACAGACCAGTTATCGAAGTTGTAACATATTGTGAGGGCTATATCTATGTGCAAATTGCTCTCAAATGTTTCATACGTAAATCTAAAATAGATCATGTGTATATCAATATGATACATTTCGTGTTTAAGTACAACGTAGTTAAATGTGTACACATGGTGACGGTGCAAAATCGATCGATCTAATAATGTCAGGTAAAATTATGTACATAACGTGTAGTGTCATGGTCATAGTGCAAGCGAGCACAGTTATCGTACAGCGCTCGACGTCTGCATGGCGCAGACGACAACCGAGCCAGCGAGGACGCCGCCGTCTCGCACTCGTCAGGGGGAAGGAGCGGGCAACAT
>DWDV01001901.1:0-12368 GCA_018245615.1 Mimoniades ocyalus | reverse complement strand
GTAGGCAGGGAACAATAGCTGTCAAACATATCTATCCCTACAGACCCCAAGTGGTTCTCCTATATCCACCCCATTCTCTATACATTCACCCTGTTTTCGGTGACTTATGACTCGCCCATCACAAAATAATAAACAGCTTTTTAGGCTATATTTATATTTCGCCGTGATACCTGAGTTAATCCTATTTTAACTTTTAGTCCTTCATTTCCCTGGGTGTGATTTATGAAAATATAATAAGCTGTCTAAATCCTTCTCTTGGGTTTCAGCAATTTCCATGCGACATTAAAAAAACACACATAGGTTTGAAAAAAAAAATATAATACATATATTCGTTTCCGCAATTATATATTCATATGTACATTTTTTTTTGTATTTCAATAGTATACGGAAATAATAATGGCGATGATATGGGCGATTTAACCGAATTAAAGTGTTATTGCCTGTAATATTACAACGAAAACACAGCATTGTTACAAATATGTCATATTAAAATAACAGATGAGCTATTTAGTTCATCTTACTACGAATGTTATTCAGGACATCTGAACCAATTTTAGGTACAATGATTATTTGTAATGGGCAAAATATCCATTCTTGTAATAAGCAAAATATCCATTCTTGTAATAAGCAAAATATACATTCTTGTAATAGGCAAAATATCCATTCTAACTCGAGAGTAGTATTACATGTACCTACTGTTCAAAGTATTTTGTGATCTAATTGTCAAAATACTACAGCGATAGGAATGTAGTTTGGTTTCACGTTACCGTTAAATTATGTTTACTGTTTATGTTTACTGTTATTTATAGACTACAGATGTTTACTGTTTACTGTTATTTATAGATTATGTTTACTGTTATTTATAGACTACAGAGTTTTTATTTATTTATTTATTAATTCATTCGTCAATGCTTACATTTATTAATATAATGATATAGTTTATTGTAAAAATCACTCAACCAGAGGCAATCTATGTTAGTGTCTGTTTCAGCAGAGGTTGTCCTAACACTCGAAACCTCCGCTCTGTTAGTATGTAGTAACTGAGTAAATATTTGTTAAGTAACATCAGATTATGTTTGCTTCCACCAATGTGTCTTCGTTAACATTTTTTCTCAGCTTGCTCTCAATATTTAATTTAAAGAAGAAATATCAATTTTGTTTTATTTTTTCATCACAGGTGATATTGAGTTTGATTGCGCTATTAAAATTTGATCTTTTTTATTTAACTCTAAGTGTATCTATGCAATTTTCCTAATTAATATTGAAGTTATGTAGTACCTAAGCAATTATTTTTATTCACCATTTTACGCAACCCTTACAAACAGGAGCAGCAGAGCTAGAAAGCAAACCATCTGTTCTTATTTTTTTAAACAAACTCATAAAACTAAACAACTCAAACAAAGTTAATCGAAACATTGACGTAGAGTGAACAACTTTGTAAACTTGGTAAACTAAAGGTATTCAGCCTCAATTACTTCAATCTAAGAGGTGATAGGTGATAGCAACATTCATTGCACGTTGCACGAC
Organism: Mimoniades ocyalus; assembly: GCA_018245615.1. Taxonomy (NCBI): domain Eukaryota; kingdom Metazoa; phylum Arthropoda; class Insecta; order Lepidoptera; family Hesperiidae; genus Mimoniades; species Mimoniades ocyalus. The sequence continues at coordinate 10,841 of DWDV01001901.1, read as the reverse complement.
AACGTTTGATGCTTATAACATAAATGTGTTTATGAAAACCATAAGACAATTATTATGTATTCAAATTTTATCACTATTAAATTATTATTTAGAGTTGGTCTCACAATTAAAGATAGCAGTCTCAAATGTTTTAAAAGTAATGCCACAGCGGAGTTACTCCACTCTTTTTTTTTCACAATAAAAAAGGTTATCGTTGCAAGAAAAAAGTTAGTCCGTGGACATATTGAATTGCGCTCGTAAATCGTATTGCTCGGAATTCTACCTTAACTTGATTGAGAAATCGATTGAACCGGGGTCAGCTGCGACCTGTTACCACGGTAATCACTATGATTGTGGTCCTTGCTAAAAAAATATTTTTGAACATCTATTTCAAACATTTCTATTTGAAACAGAGGTATTTGTAAATTTGTAAATATATTATGTGATTCGGCATCCTGATGATTATATACACTTTTAGATCTATTCTTTGATAGTATATATAAGACTATATTTAACTATTATATTATGGCTATGTAGGTATATAATATGTATAAACAATTTCCACTACGATTAGTGAGTGCTCATCAAGAAACACATGTGTGAGAAAACATATGTGAGTTAGCTGGTACACGATTTAATCATGTATTTTTGTCTTTGAAAACCTACCATAGACAATTTATTGCCTGAGACATTAAAATATTTTGATTGTTAACATTGTACTAATTATAAAAATATTATTTCAATATTATTTTCTAGTTGTGGCTCGGAATCTGGATATGTGCCCGGTGTATGGTAATGGACTCACCACCTGTTCAATAGTGGGACATAAACGTAACTGATGAAACTTGGGAGTGTACTACACTTCTGTGCCTAACTCTTCGGGGATTACAGGTGTGATATCCAGTTTATAATTTTAAGTTTTTTAAGCAATGGAGATAAACATGTCTCTTACATCGATAATGTAAATATGTTGTACAATAAATGTAAGATACTTGTTTTGGAATTTTTTTCGTAGGATAAAAAGATTCTTTAGAATGCTCTTGTGAACGATTATTATGTCTTTCTATTATCCGAGAATCGGAGAATCTACGGAATCATCAGAGCAATCCGAATGTTTCGTATAAATTATGTAGGTACATTTCACCGAAATATACTACACTCAATCGGTATTGTCCTAAATTCCTCTGCCTACCTCTTCATGGCTTCCTTACAGGCGTGACAATTGTTACTATATCATCATGTCAGGTTCCTTATGTGATGGGCTAAGCGCACCGAGCGCTCAATATTTCTAATGTTACAAATTTCTCGACGACTTCTGACTTCCCCGTCATCATAAATGTTATAATTATAAAGAAATAGCTAATATAATTTCTCATTAGATATAACAAATATGTATACTCGTATGTATAGTTTGCAATCAAATCTGTAATTATAATTTTCAAGTGATTATAATGTGATTCATTAACAAGTTGGTTATGAATTCGATATGACATAAAACCAACGATTCTATTAAAATGGAAACGGAATAACATTAATCCACGCGGCCGATATGTTACCGAAGTTTAATTTGTACCTATTAACCTTATTGTTGGTCATCAATCGATACGAAAAATCCAGTAATTTTCGTGTTTTACACACACACATATCCTCATGCCAGGTCCCTTGCGGGGTGGGCAGAGAGCACAGAGTGCCAAATATCTCGATTCTTACACACCTGTCGTGCTTCGTCCACATTCATCACTCTCTTCGTGTTTTATGTTAACATTACTTTTTGGTGTGTTGAAGAAGCGGTATTTTTGGAGTGAAGGAAATAGTACACGAACAAGCAGCGGTCATAAGGAACTGCTAACTTAGAAAAGTACCGCAGTAATAGGGCTTTTAATGTCAGTTTCCAGTACCTATTGTAAGGTACCTATGTAGGACCCAAGACCGCCTGATGTCTGAGCAAGATAATGGAGTATCGCTTCAGTGTCATATCATTTACGCAGCGCTGTATCTTCTTTGTATGACAACGATTATACAACTTGTATATCATCATCAACACTCCAACCATCAATATTGTACAAATGATCGCGAGAATAGTGTTCGAGGTCTCCTGAAGCTGCTGCGTACGAGCCGTATTGCTGCCGACTCCAGCTGTTTGGGCAATCACCACCTCTTCTTTGCTACTGGAACCGCCCATTTTTTATAAAAAACGATTTGCAAAGAGACATAACAATTACACGTGCTATACGCCCCAGGCACTTAGATGATCTTTGTTCCATTATAACGTTCATCGTAAATTTCCACTGATTGTTTTGAATATTTCGCCCTTATAAGGAGCACCCGGGCTCGGCCCGTATTGTCTTATGTTACAGCTGGCAGGGTCGCCATGTAAGGTTGGGTGTTTAGGAGCGTAGTGAAACGAGTAAGATCTGAGAATACACTGACTATATTGAATAATAGAACCTTATTATATAGCTTACAACTACTACATCACAGTGTCATGCAATGACTGTAAATTTTTGTCTATAATTGTGCTCACAAATTCATAATTTACTCAACAATTTATCGTGAATTATACTCGTATTTATTGTTTTATATTCGAACGTCTGCTCAGTGACACGATCCTTCAAACCCGATGAGCGGTGATGGCTAGTGCTTTAAATTTCAGCCTTTCCACTTTGGGGTTCTTTTGTTTAAACCTTAGTACACCGCTCTGAACGTACTAAACAACATACGTTTATAACATTAAATTATATTTTGGCATATTCGCTAACAAAACTATGGTGAAGAAATGTACACGTCTACGAGTACACACAGTAGAAAGGTACACACAAAATGCTCTCTAAAACTGTAAAACTTTCATATACGAGAGAAGAGTCGTGATCAACTGCGGCATAATGAAAAGTTTAATCATAATGAATAATATATTTTACAGATATATACTAATAATACATCAATTTTAACCATATCGTTAAATTTGAGATGAGTAGTTACTCAAATGGATGAAAAAATTGAAAAAAAATTCCAATGTTTTTACTTTGCCAGTTACCTACCATTTTGATAACATAAAGAAAGCGTTAATGTTGGTAAGATTTTTTTTCGATGTGACCTACTTCCGAAATGGCGGAGTACGTTGACTCCATGCTGGTTCGTTTCGTCTGGCACGGACTGGCATCTAACGATTTGGCTGGGATGTAGTCTTGTATCCACGTAGTATGTAATGTCAATGACACAGCAATAACATTCACGACATCATATTAATTTTATAAATGTAAATGTATTTTTGTGAGGCTATTACACTATCATGTCAAAATCGTGATGACAATAGCGGCCATTTTATTAAGATATAGTACGGTGTTAGTCGAGATCTTGGTAGACATTGCCTATTTAAGACATTTTTTGAAACATACCTTTAGAAGGGCGATAGTATTCTATTTTATTAAGAAATTTGGATATTGCTAAGCTTGGTCCCTTTGAATATATATTCGTTTTTCATCAGGCGGAATCGCAGGCAAATATTAGCGTACCACATAATAAAAAAAATCCTTATGTATAAATCAAACTTTACTGACATCACATGTAAGGAATCTATTTCCTGCTGTTCCCTTTTGTGTATTCGTGCCTTTTCCAAGCAGTGAGGTTCCTTGGCTCAACGGGTCCTCAATTTAGCCGGAGCCGCGTGACATCTGCACCGATTGCGCCGCGATTACGTCGGAGTGCCTCATTCATCACGCTAGTCGTTACGTTACACACGCACCCTGACACTCGCATGGCCGGAAGTCATTTGACGTTTGATCGAACGCTCCTCTAGTGCTCATAGTTAGTCGAGATATGTCAGAATTGGCCACGATAAGGTCAATAAACACGAAATGTATTATTTAGGTAACTAAGTTAGTTGGTAGTGTTTTCTATTTCAGTGGGTTACTGGAACCGTTGGGACTAGTTTTTATTAAAGGCGAACACGAACAAAATGATCTTGATCCGTTGCGCGGAATACAAATTATATTTATTTTGCAAAGACAAAGTATCGAAATTAGTTATTTGCGCTGTTCTTGGCACGTGCTATACCGACAGAACTCATTCTGTTGTCCAGTTATATTGTACACAAAAGATAAAGCGATCATAGAGATAGGTGCCATTGATATTACATAAAATTATGCCATTTTCTCTCTACACACAAATGATATTTGTAATAGATACCAACAGTGGATAAGATGTGCTTTCATGTACCAATCTCCTTTGAAACTAAAATCTTATGTGGCTAAATGTGTGATTCTGAATATGATACATCCTACGGTTGGAGACGTGTAATGTCATCAAATCTCCCTAAAAGTGACATAAAACGACTTATTGTATTCTAGAATGTCTAGATTGAGTTTAATTGAAGAACCATGGTTAATATATTAACTCAGCGAATGCTGAAATTAATATGGTTCATTTAGATATTTGAATTATAAATGTTTAATGAATTCTCTGACTAGTATATTGTCACATAAGATCACGGCTGTAATCCCCGAAGAGGTAGCCAGAGGAATGTAGTACACTCTCACATTTCATTGAATATGTGGTGACCCTATTGCCATACACCGGGCACATTTCTAGATTCCGTACCACTACTAGAAAATGTAATTAGAAAATTTTTGTAGTGCCTGATCCGGGAATTGAATCTAGGAGCTCCCGATAGGCAGTCGCACTTGCAACCAACACGACCAACGGGGTAGTATAATGTAGGTATTACTTTTATTAGATTTTCCAAAACAATATTAAAGTTTTGAGAAAAAAAATTACTAAATCATAATTTTCGTTAACATTTAAGAAAATTCATTTAAGAAAAACCTATTCTCAATCCTTTTATCATTCCTTGCACACGAACCTTCTTCATTAATGAGACGGTTAAAAGCCACTGTTTGCTACATTGGCCAACGCGGCTTAGCCGGCTGCACACAACTTAAAGGAAATTACGGTGAGTCGTAAATGTACAGATTCCTACATTTTCCTCACTTATAATAGCAGTTCAAATATATTTTCCAAAATTTATAACCTACATCCTCATAGTGGATGGCTGAAATTTAGACCAATTGACTGCTCAAAACAATATAACAACAGCTCAAAAAAGAATAACTAATATTCTATGTTTTCAAGTAGTATCGCATAGAACTTTTAATTGAAAATCCACAGAACAAAAAATCTTACATACATATATATATATGTACATGTGGAGCCGGCGGTGACAGCGGATCTCCAATTAAAATAGTTTTGGAACTGAGTTCACGTGGCGTGCAGCGGGCGCGGGCCTGCAGACGAAGTAATACTGCCGCGGATGTTTTTGTTAGATTTTTCACGGCTTATGTAATTATAGTTCGATACAAAAATGATAATAAAAATCCGTTTAAAATTTTCTATAAAATCTAATACGTTCATATAAATTTATGTGCTAAAACTCTATATATTAGTATATATTTCAATGTACATGTGAGGAGGTTAGTGAAATTATTAAGACATGCCGTTTATTTCAAAGGTTATGAAGACGAATTTGAATATGTTCGAAATCCTTCATCATAACCTTCGTTCTAAAACCTTAACCTAAAGGGATACAATGGTGTGATCCATGTCTAAGGACATTCTCTCCCAGTTAATTATGAACTACATATAACAATAACTTCATATGACCATTTAAAAAAAGTGTATTAAAAAAGGAAGTGCACAAGACAGATAGCACGTACGTTCAAAGTTCGTTAGTTCGTTTGTTAAAAGTGAAGCATGATATCATATAGGTAAATACAGAGGAAACACTTAGAAATCCTTAAGCATGTTTTATAACATACCATACGACACCCGTAGATCGCGTGTCTTACCGCTAGCGTAAGAAATTGCGACGCGATATTGCTTCTCTCTTTATTTTCTACCGCCTTTATAATTGTGAGTGTTCTTATGAACTATGCGATGTGATGCCAACGTAGCCATTCTTACATCGCACCACTCGTGGAAGGGCAAAGTCCCATCCTCATCAATTGGACACGTGTCAGCCTTCAACGGTGCGTTTCTCACGCTGGTTCTTGCCGCTAACAATAAACTCTGGAACAAGCTTCCCCCTGGCGTCTTTACAGTGCACTATGACATGGAGTTCTTCAAAAAAAGCGTTAACAGAGTCCTTCAGGGCTGGCAACGCGTTGATGCTACCTCGGACGTTGCAAATGTCAATAGGGGACTGTGACCACTCACCACCAGATGGCCTGTTTGCTTGTTAGTCAATTTATGCAATAAAATATAGTTACAATTGTGAAGTTCAGCGTCGTCAATCCTTTTATTGTTCCGGTTCTCTTGGACTCGGTTGTCCTCTCAGAATGTGAAGAATTACGGACGTGCTCATTTTACTCATTATGAGACGTAAATATACGTAATATCTAAGGATATCTCCACGCGCCGCCATATAATCCCATAGTAAGGAACACGAGAGCTTGTATTATTGTAACTAGACGGCTGTTAAATTACATTATATACAGGGACATGTAAATATCTACTTATACAAGGATGCACTTATCTTTAACAACTAGAACAAATCATTGTGCTCATTACAGAAATATTTATTCCTGGTGGAAATCGATTCCACGATACTAACCACTGGATCAACAGCTCAGGCAAACATCATAGCGTGTTTAATAAAAGAAGGAAACTGCAAATGTTAGTTTAATTGTGTTAAGTGTCAAAAGTCTTAATACAGCAAAACGGATCGGACTCCGTACTCTCCGTTTAATTCCAGAAACTGTCGAATTCGTTTTTATTTTAACCATCGCCTGTAGTTCCTACTTCCGGGATAAAACAGTCCTCTCTTCTCGTATTGTGAATTGTGTTTTGCGTCTTGTTATTCCAATTTATGCCGTTCCCAGTCAGATTAGGGGAGCAACGCATATTAATTGTGAATAAGCCTCCTTGTACGGGGCTTTCGGGACCCCTTGACATAGACAGGAACAGTCTCTTGATATTATGTGCCAATTAGGATATATGCCTTTCATTAAAGGAACTCAATTCAATAATTTAAATTCAAACTGCCTTAATGTAAGTCAGCTTTGAAGCAAAACTTGTTTTACTTGTATCTCTCGTAACCTTTTACGTCTCGTAATTAAGTAAAAATAATTGTCTGAATTGTACACTGTGATATGGGTTAGCTGTAATTAAATAAACCACCCTAAGGCTTTTTAGTTAATCATTCAGCCCAAAGATAACTATCGTGAACAACCGGTAGGAACGCCTCTCGAAATAAACGAACGGAAACTATCAAGATAATTTTCATCAAGGTCGTTTATATAAAAGTCGATTGGATCGATCTTGTTTTGTTAATTTGCACATTGCTTAGTCCTCTGACTTTCATTCGATTTCGGGAGATATTTCTAGAGTTTGTAATAGAAATTAACAACATTGCTGATTTCGTTTTACTTATTTTGTACACAACGTCCCATATCTGGGCCGCGGTCCCTGGAAACACACCTACTTGTATTTCTCGTCATATTATTCCAATTTATGCAATCCTAGAGAGGATCACTGGTCAAAGTTTGTGTTAATTGTGCATAAGCCGTCCTGTGTGAATCGGAATGCTTTTGGGACGTGTAAATAATGAGATGTTGTTTGTCTGTCGGATTTAATTACTTTTAACGCATATTTACTTGCAGTTACGCTAATTATGCGTACTGATATCGCAGCCCGGAATTTATTTTGGGTGCAGATTTGAATATTATCCCTATAACCTTTCGTTAATTATCATACTTTTTATTTAAAAGAAATAAACAGCTTGTACACTTACCATAGTGTAAACTATTTGTACACGTAATTGACGTACAAAACTTTTATTTATTTATTTATTCACTTCTTAACAAAAACAATTATTCCGTTCACATTGTCGTAAACAGTGGCAATAGTATAAAACTGTGTCGCCACTATTTATGCCCACCTCGGCGGAGTACATAAGTATAATTAAGAAATACATACATATATGTCGGAGATGAAAGATAGACGTCAACCCACTTCTGATGTCGGAGAGATATACAATTCTCAATAATATCGTCGTATCAAGTGTTCACGGGTCGCATGGGCATTATTATGAGGTGAACAACCACAACAACTACGTCTAGTCATCACAACGCCCCGTGTCTCGACCCCACTAGAGACCTCTACAATGACGATCTCTGCTCTGATTGATCATTTAACAAAACACCACCAATAAGATTACTCTTAACATAAAATTATTACAATAATCAAAATAAGTAAAGAATAACAATTTTAAAAGGTCTATTTAATTATTTGGTGAATATTTAATATCTAATTCTGACTCGTAGCTTCCCCCCGATTTATATATTATTTAAACACATCAATCACATGTTTGTTATGGGTAACATTGCATGTAATAATGTGTGTCGGTGCGCGGGGGTGTGTACTCGTACGTGTGTGAGTTTGTCTTAGTTTCTTAGCTAGTGATTAGAAATAAGTGATTCAGTCTCATCGTATGTTAGATTTTGTAAGAACTCAACATACGAGTACAGCCAACGAAAGGCTTTTTCGTATTATTTCTTAACATTAAAAAAATAACATTAATATCTTTATAAATCAATTTTCAAATTCAAAATATAAATGTAATACTTAACCCTATTAGAACAATAGTCGCCACCCTCTATGCAATCAGACATATTCAAGATTACGTCTCGACAAGTTCATTAAATCGTACGCCATTGCACATTTGATTGTCCTCGTGATGTTTCCTTTCGCTAAGTTGCGGACGAAATTTACTCAGAAATGGTAAAAAGCCGCTAAATGAACTTCGACGAAAGCTCGGATAAAAGTTTACCTTATGCAAAGCCGAGTGAACATTTGTAGAACGTTGCGCATTTAAGTATTGCATTTTTAATTTAAACGGTTCAGTAAATGTATATTATCTACATATATGTATATTATCTACATATATGTATATTGACATTGCTTCTAATGTTTTTAATAAGGAATAATCAATTAAGCTCTATTAATAGGTGCTTGTTTTTTGCAAATTAATGATAAATGGCACATTGACAAATTAATGATATTGACAAATTAATGATAAATTAATGATAAATGGCATTGAAATTGTGACCCAACTCTTTTGAATTAATAATGATTTATCGCCATTTTGGACTGTTCTCGATAGAAAACTGACACTAAATGTTTTAACTATAGCCTTTTACACTCCTGATGGAATTCGATCATAAAAAATATTGTGCAATCATTTATATAACAAAAGACAGTTTAATAAACTTCGATGCACTCAACATGGTAAATTGAACTACATTCAACTTTGATGGTACCTGTATATTGCTTATGTTTCTTTTGTGGCGTTATTGTAGAATGAATGGAAAATGTAATTTAAAACTGAAACAAAATTGGCGCCTAAACTGGCGGCCATTTTTGATATCTTGTGTTGTGAGTGTGCTGTGTCTTCTTAATTAAATGATGCGTGATTGAATTCATTAAATTTAGTGCAGGAGTCATAAACTAAAAATCCCATTTGGTGAGGCAGCATTGTACTCGTAGATTGCAGCAGCGAGCTGCGTCAGGATGATGATCTATTACAAAACTTTTAATATCCTAGTATAAGTACATGGGGCACATTTATGTACATCATTACATATGATTAATTTCATTTGATTTGGTAAGCCCGGTGTCAAACGAACTCGTCTTGAAACACAATCAACCGAGCGGAAGCTCACTTGATGAGTTTTGTGTAGATAATCCAATTTTGTTCTTTCATCTAGTAAGCTGTGTTCATTAAACGTTAGTTTCTATTTATAATCTATATTATCTTATATAATCTGTATAGGTATATATGTTAAACGGTGGGTATTATATTTAATAGTACGGCTACATTATTGGGTGAGTATTAATATCGCGAATGGGTTGTAGCTTTGATGTGGCTGGTATCGTTAAACTTCATGTTAAACTGCAAGGCGATGTAAAAGCGATTGGTCATTAACTGCTTTATTTGCCAATTTATATTGGAGCACCATGGTCAAACACGCTTCACGTTACCTCAATTACAGGAAATTTGTCCTTATTAATGGGACAGCAAATAATTCAATTCTTATGTGACCATTATATTCAATATTTGGCCTGTAGCAATGTGCACTTTTCCACCTTTGCGTCCAGATAAACTTATTTCATGATTGCGGTGTAGCTGGGAACACTGGGGTGAACTGTGTTTAAAACACAGGAAGTGAGTCCGCGTGAGTTGTGAAGCGACAGTGCTTTGTTTAACGTTTGTCTTTGCTCAAATACACTGAATTCGCACCATGAAATAAACGGTAACAAACTGACATTAATTTACTCCGCGCAATAATTAAACATGATGTAATATATGTTATGCAATCACTGCTGAGATAATCTCCCAAAATCAAGCCGCAACATCTCACCAGATAGGATTTCGTGATTAACAAAAAATCTCTTAATTAAGCGCTGAGAGGTATGGGTGGTTGTGAGGAGCGTGGGGTAGAAGGGTTGGAAGGTGATAATATACCTCATTACGGCGCGCCGCCGCCGCGTCAAGCCGTTACGTGACGGTGTGGCGGGCAGCCCAACTTTATTACACACCGTAGCGAACGTACCACTGCAGTCCTTGATTAGCAATAACGAAATTTCTCTTGTATTTCCTGTGCTTATGAATACATGCATTGTTGTATGCTTCTATTACGAAATATTTTAAATATTGTAAGACTAACTCGTGTCTGTTTATTTTATTTTGTGATTCGTTAATAACCTACACGATTACATTTCCTTTTCTATTAATCTTGTGATGTATAAATAAATGGTTATCCGTGTTGTTGTAAGTCAGTGGCGGTAGGGGGCGTGTGGTGACACGCCAC
>DWDV01001900.1:0-12371 GCA_018245615.1 Mimoniades ocyalus | reverse complement strand
GATCACGCCGCAGAGCCTGAACGGGCCGGGTAACGTGTACCACCCGGACAGCTACAACAGCTTCCACTGGTCGGGCAGCTCGGACTACATCAGGAGCTACTCCAGCACGCACCATCACCAGGGATACGGCCAGAGCGCGTACAACTCGCCCTACTATCCCAGTCAGGTAATTAAGATATATATAGATATGCTCACTATCTTAGTAATATACCTTTTTAATATGTTATCTTTTATCTTTTAATCATCTTTTTTGTACGATGAGCTAAATCACGTTTGGTTGGCATGAATATATCTACGATATTTTGTTACATCGCCAGTTCATCGGGCAAAATTCAGGTTCGATTCGCAGTCAATAATGTATTCTGAGTCTAGACGTGGTCTAGTTTTATTTGAGGCGGTAGTACTGTTATTTACTTTACTGCGCAAAATTTGTTATATGTATGTACTTACACTTTAATGTTTTTGAAATGGTGATGTTGTATCCCTGGACTACACTAAGCACTGTCCAGCTGGTGGCCTGCGCGTGTCTTTCATAAAAGTCTTTCATAAAGTTTATGTAATTATGGTGATTGATTCGAAACAAAGTATAAATATAACATTCTAAATAGAAGACATTAGAAGCGAAAATTTAAACTTCGCTACAACGTCTCTTAGTGGCGTTAATCTATTTCCGCAATCATTGAAACTTGTTGTTTTAAAGCCAATGACAGTGGAAAGGTTGAAAGGTATTATAGTAATTTTCGACCGTCTCTGAATATTTTTGCTAGTTTTAGTTTATAACAATTAACATCTGTCTATCGTTAGGTAAAAGTTATGGCACTATAATAATCGTAATAGACAACTTTGAGATCATTCTTAATATCAATTCTTGGTAAATAAGTTTTCTTATTCTTTTCAGATGGAATACTTCAATGGCTCGGCCGTGAACCAATCCCACGGGAGCCACCACACCCACAACCTGACAGCGAACGGGAACCAGCTGTACAACCAGGTCTCCTTCGGGAACCCGTCGCCGCCAGCGGCGTGGCCCTCCCACCACAACATACTGTCCTCCGGCCCCGAATCCCCAGAGAACCAGTCCCAGAACTCCCCACACCTGAGCATGCTCCAGGCGTCGCAGATCTCCAACTTCTCCAACGCCGGCAACAGCTACTTCGCACCAGAGAAATACGGCATCAACATGGTGTAGCGATTCTAGTCTCTTCTAGGTTATTGTAAATAATTTATATATCGTAAGGTGGGTGTCCTTCTAGAGCGTCTTATTGGGAGCTATCTGCTTGACTTCGAACATTCGAGACGTTTCAGTTAACGTCTCAATACAACCAATCTGCGACCAGTTGTCTGGTCCAGATACGAACCGAAACGGTTTATTCCATCCTTTTTCATCACGTACACATTCGCAATCTCCATCCCTTTCAAATGTTGTAACGTTTTCGGACACAATCCGTTCGTTTCAGGCGTAAAACGTTATTATATTTGAAAGTGAGAAAGAATACGATGACACCTACTACATATCATTTTATTGAAATACGTAAAAGTTCTCAAGCAGATACTGTCTCAATAAAACGCTTTTTAGCTAAATTAATTTAAATGGGAAAGAGGTTTTTAATATTGAGAGCGTGTAAAACAATCGTCTGGGCAGAGTTCGGAGGAGATGCTTGCGATATCCGCATCATAAATCTTGTCTAATGTCTAGTTCTTGTTTTGTCATTTATTTGTATTACAGTAATCACCTCCGTTTGTGCCCAGTGTTGGGTTTACAATCGGTGCACGTCAACAAAAATATTTCTTATTAAAAAAGATGATGATGATGATGATAATGATGATGATGATTGCTTTAAATGTAAACGAAATTGTCAACGAATTCAACAAAATATTTGGATACAAAATTCAACTGGCCTAAACACAGAATGTTCGGCTTAATACCCTTTTGAATGCCATGATGAATATTAGAAAAAAAAAAACCTTTAATTTTTATTTAAGTTGAACAATGCAGATATTATACTTGCGTTCACTGCAATCCCTTGCTTCCTGTACATTCCTTGAGTCATATCACTTACAATACTTAAATATGTATATGCTAAGGCTATGTTAAGTGACGACGTTCGTTAATGCGTTAATTACATAGATTTTAAAGATTTGTAAATAAATACGGTTAAGAGTTTTATTTTTAAACAAATGGAGATTTGTAAATGTGCGTGCGTACATGATGTATATGTGACCTATATATTGTCTAGTTCGTAAGTTACCTTGTGTTGAATCCCTTGTTTTGAGATCATGCCTTTTGGATGTTGCATGTCTTATTTTGAATTTCTATGTGACACGTAAATACACATGTACAGTTATTGTAAAAAATAAATAAATTATGCTAGTTTAATTAATAAGATGATATACGTCGAAATATTTACATGTTACTACCGCGCACCCGTCGACCAATGAGCGTTGAGATAAATCCGCGCTTCCCATTGGTCGACGCGCCGCTGATCCAAAGGTAAGACCAATAAACGCGTTTAGTTACATCACAATAGAGGAATTTTAAAAATAGAATAAATGAATCAGTTTATTGAAAGCGATTCAATGAGATTACAGAGAGATTATTAGGTTGATTCATATTTTTATTTTTCAAATTGTAGAATGGAATGTAATGAATTTGTAATTTATAGTACATTTTATGCTTGGACATAGCTAAGTTAGTTACTATTAAGTACATTTATTGTACCGCGTTCGATAAAGAGTCAGTGTATTTTTTTTAATTTAAGTTCTATTAATTATTAACTGATAGATATTGAAATATTGAATCCGAATATATGCATATAAAATACATTCCTTGTGTTTCATTTTATAAAAATCATGTGCCCAGTTTGGATAGGTAGAGATATTAAGTTTAAAATATGATATGAAGTTATATCTTACGAGTATATCGTACATCAGGATAGCAAAAGGTGTGACAGAAGTGCCTTTAGTTTCTTGCACAAGTATATCCATCAATAGATAAAAATCTCAGATAAAACATCAATAAATACTCAATATATTTTTGCAATTATTTATTATCATTAATGATTTGGACGTTGTTTATGTCTATTTAATACACACATACATAAATATCTTCACGCCAGGTCCCTTGCGGGGTAGGCAGAGAGCACAGAGTGCCAAATATCTCTATTGTTACACACCTGTCGTGCTTCGTCCACATTCATCGCTCTCTTCATACATGCACGCCGGTTTCGAACACTTCTAACGTCTCCATTATATAACACCTTATTTATTCGGTCTAGATAGGTGAGTTCTGGTCTCCCGCGGCACGTGCGTCCATCGACATTCGCATTTATAAATTAATTAACAATAATTTGCTATTACTAAAAACTTTTAACATATTATATTATCTAATAAATACAAAATTAATTAATCCAATATTTTTAAAAATTAAAGCAATAATAAGATATTATTTATAAAAGTAGTGAATACAGACAAAGTACCTACTTACAATCTTACAACTTACAATTGCGATCAAGACAAGTAACACGGAACTATTGTCTATGGTTTGTGCGACCGGTTGAACGTAGACGATTCGCACCAGTAAAACACTCTTTGTTGCAACTATCAAAATAGTACTAGTTTTGGCAGGAATTTCGTCCGTATAAAGTGAATTATATTTTTTTGGAAAATGACTATTTCTTCAGAAAATTAAGTTTTTTTCGGAAAATGACTGTTTTTTTGGAAAAATACATTTTTTTTTGGAAACTCTACTGACAAGCTTCAATGCTGGCGTTTCTCGGAACACATAACCCAAAATTTAATGGGCTTATGAATTACGGCACACTCGAGAGCAAATCGTTTACAGTATTAGCGAATATTTTGTGCCTACGCTGTGACCTCGTCCGTGTTTTTTCGTCAATATTTATAGTCTCGTGGCCGAGACTGGCTGCGAGCTGGATGTCTATTATTATTCACAGGATTAGTCATCTCCTTAGCCTCGTCCCGCCGAGCCATTCAGATGGAACTACAGTACATTTTGGAAGCGTTAATAACCAGTTTTCTTTTACTATTGTTACATAATATGTCATAATATATTCAACCGCACGTAGATTTCTTTAAAGAATATTATAATTTAAACGAAGATTTTTTAAAATATAATTTTATGTTCGTTGATATTTTATGGTCACGATAAAATAAAAAATGGCGTACACTAAACAAAAAAAAACTTACCTGAGCATTGCGCGACATACGTTAACACGAAGAGCGCTATAAAAATCGTCAGCCTCCGTAACTCCATGGTGTTGCTATTTCTTCCTTTTATCACTAAAACGAACGCACTAGTAACACCAAGTAATATTTATATCAAATACAATATAAAAGTTAGGCACTTTTTCACATTCACTCAAGGCACATAACTATCTTCGGGTTTCTTACAGGCACTTTTCCCTTATTCTGTGAAAGATAGAAAAAGAAACATTAATCTTTTACATTTCACTTTGACATAGAAGAGACTAGCGTATAAAAAAAAGTAAGTATTACGCTAATAAATGCGTTCCAATTTACGATTAATCGATTTTTGTGCGTTTCGTGTTGGTTTATAACTATTTTATAAAGTTATAGTAGTATATTTTATGAGACTGTAACATAATTTCTCAATAATCGTAAAATATACTTTTCGATAAATGGTTATACCTACATACAAACCATAAAATTGAACGAAATGAAAAAGCTAACACGGTGTGATTCATTTTACGCGCCATAATTTTGAGTGCCTTGTAAATTACGCAGATTACTTATTTCCACGTGAGAACTATTTTAAGTGTTTTTACTAGACACACTTAAAATAAAAAGCACCTATATTGTACTATTAATACCGCAATACTAAACTTGCGACACTGCCAAAAGTATTTTGTGCATTACAGAAGCAATATTCACGAATATATCAAATTGAAAGGCAGAGCTTTGTAGGTCATAGCAATTCTATTATTGAACGTGTTATAAAACATAAATATTTATATACAAACACAAACCACTTATTTATTATTTTCTTCTCTTTATTAAACTACTATCACGCTTGTTAAAAATAATCTTATTACGGTAACATTATTACAATCGTAAGTGTATTCCCAAAAGTCACAATCTCTTGCTCCTATTCTAAGCAGTATAGATACAGAGGTCAATCGCCTCTGGACACACTTTCATAGATAAAGCAAGAAAGATTGCGAAACTTTATAAATGACATATTAAACTTAATAGGTTATTGTACATATACGAAACGAACTTTCTATTTATTATGTTGGCTGAACCGTCTATCCTGGGTGGGATTGACGTCTTGTATTTTATATTAAAGTAAACCATAGACTAAATCGCGCGGGAAACTAATTAGATTAAAAACTAATTAGAAACTAATCAGCATTAGATTGCGGAAAATGTATATACCTAACTATTTTCAGTTTTAATCGATCTTATTTACATGACTGTCATGTCAAACTTTAAAAATGTGAATGTCAAAATTTGAGCATAGACAATATAAATCGAATGTAGAGTGTAGATAAGCTAAGACCGCCTACTTACAAATGAACTCAAAAAGACCACGAGCAGAGATTACAGACCATTCTAATTCATTAACACGTGGGCTAAGTAGGTATCTTCAAGATGTAAAATAAATAATTTAAAATTGATAACGATACGTTTTTTACGAAGCATTGTACTTGATTTACTTGAAATTACGTCCCTCTTTATGATCATTTCGAACGAAATATCTAGAGCCTATGCTATGGTAACCAGACGGCTGATAAACTGCAAAATACATTTACGAGTATATAGACACTTTCTTACACCGTAGCATAAAACAAACTCTTTCTTACAACAAACTTTTTTGACATAAACAAACTTTTTTTCCTGGTTCAGAATCGAACCCACAACCCCCCTGCAGTTATTAGTGTCACTGACCAGTCCATTGCGCCGGTCTATTTTTATAGTTACAGATAAAATTACAAATATTTATAATCTTATCGAGTTGTATTAGAAACGCATCCAGGTCCTACATTAACCCATCCATCTACCGCTCCCGGAAATACGTGCTCAGAGGGGTGCGGTGTAAAAATAAACAGGATTTATGTGTGCGTGGCTGCTTCCTCCGGCTTTGATCTCCGTAACAAGGCTCGCTGTGGATGGTGATACAATCCAATCCGATGTGAAATATAGCTTGGATAACTGTGTTCGTTGACGCGGCAATGATCGTTGGAAATCATTGTTCTTTGATACGTTAATAATATGATACAAGCCAATCGGAATTCAGTGGGGCCTTCTGATTATACAGGATAATACGTAACGTCACGCCTATAATCCCCGAAGAGGTAGGCACAGGGATGTAGAACACTCCTACGTTCCACCAGTTACGTTTACGTCCCACTATGGAGTAGATGGTGAGCCTATTGCCATACACCGGGCACACATCCAGACTCCGAGCCACTATCAGAAAATCTAAATTAGGAAAAATTAGTAGTGCCCGGGAATTGAACCCAGGACCTCAAGATCGGCAGTCGCACTTGCAACCAACACGACCAACGGGCAGTCAACACAGCTTTATACATTTCACATTTTAAAGTTCTGAAAAACTTAAGTAACGAACGAAAGTATTTACAGGAATTATTTAAGCTTCCGCGCAAAGTCACGTGTAAAAATTAATATGTACATAAATATTTTATTGTATGCTCTACATTTTTTAATTTTCAATAACGAATCACACCGCTCATCATCAGATTGTACACTGTGAGCTGCCATTGATTGTAAAATAATTTAATGAATCAACTGAATCAATTATGAATCACAATGAGAACACTGAGAGTATCGTTTTCGATCTGTAAGGAGTTTTACATTCTCTTTCTTATTGTATTGTTAATTGTCAATCTGTTTTTGATTATTACAGTAGGTCTGACCATTCGCTGGTAAATAACAAGAGATGCCTGAACGACAAAATTATTTCGTAATTATATAGGGGATTCCCCAAAAAATGTATTAGGGATTTCTTTTCAAATGATCACATTTATATGTATATATATATATAGTTAATATTTGTTATATATTATTTATTAGTATGACATTATAATACAAAAATTTATCATCTGCCATTCCATCTTCAAACGAGAAAACTTCAAACCTGTACTTCCCCGAAAAGGTAGGCAAAGAACTTACCAATTAAGTTACACGTTCTATGGAATAGCCTAACAGATCATCAGCTGTTAGGCTATTCTAACTTCAACGAGGCAGTCAAGTCAAGGAATCTTGGGTAATCTATTGTTAATTTGGCTTAGTTGGCTTAGTCTAACATGTTGGCTTAGAGTTCACAGAGTAACAACGCAGTAATAGCATCCCTGGATAGAATGTTCTATAATTTATTAAAGATCGAGCACAGAGGCGTGGTGTTGAAGAGGCCCACGCCCAGCAGTGGACGAAAACAGATTGACGCTGACGATAGAGAACGTTTGGAATGTTTGAATGTGAGTTATGAAAATCGAATTATGAAATAGTTCAGCAACAAAACGTCCATTTAAGAACAATGCCATAATGACAATTAACTGTATATGAGTTGCAAGTGACCTTATTGGGTCGAAATAGGGCTGTGACCATTTCCGGATTAATAATAAATGTAATTTGTAAAGTTATGCGAACACAAATATTAGGGCAGCAGGTTCGATCCCTGATAGGTACTTTTGGGTGGTCACATTGTGTTAATATAATTGTTTCGTCAGACATTAGAAAAGGTATAAGGTTTGTTGAACAATTACAGTTCTTAGCAACTTACGAAAGCAGTAATTTATATTCGTTTCAAATGGGAAACAAAAAGAGCAGATCCTCACAAAACTTTAATATGGACCAATGTTTTCAAAAACTTACTTGTAATATACTTTTAAACGATCTGAACAGAAGATCTCCTTAATATTTCACTTACTTTCTTATCATTACACGCGAACACAATAAGACGAGTACGCTCGCCGCGGCAACCCTCGTCACATCCGACCAACCGTGGAGCGCACCTAGACCTTGAGGATCAACGTTGCTTGGACCGCGATGTCGAGTCAACAATCGAATTCGTCCTACAATCGCGTAAAAGTTGGATACCCTATTATTACCAATTAGCCATTGAATTGTTATAGTTCTAAGGCTTAAAATATTCATATTTTAACATAAGTGCCTATTTTAAAAAGATGCAATGTTTTCTGCCTACTACGTAAGGGATTTGGTGCGATGATGTCATAATGACGAGTTCGTGCCTTATAATGCATTTGTAGCCCACCTTTAAAAGAGATGGCTACCTCCGTAAAACTATTTACAACACAAATTATTGATTAAACTTATCCAATACTAATGATATCGAGAGCATTGCCCAAGAAATCAAACATGCTTGGCGACTGATAAATATTTATCAAATGATAACACTGATAGAGTAATGTCAGTTCAACAGTACCAACTCTACACATGTTTTCATTGATATTAACTAAGTGTTGATGTTTCGCATCAAGTATTTCCAGATCAATGTGTTTCACAAGAAAAAACTTTTGAAACGATCACCTTAGTATCGTGTTGTGTAACAGTAACAGTTAAAATGAATGAAAACTTTAAAAATTGCTAAATGGAGGGTAGTCGTACTCGTACATAGTACATACTGCAACAATTCAATTCCCATGCGAACAGCGCACTGAACGGACGTGTGCCGCGCTTCCATATTTAAAAATATAACAAACATGACTTCCGATGTGTGCTTAAAATTATGCACTGTACAAAGAATCCTTGGATAATTTTATGTTCAAAGTTTAATTTAATTAGTAAAACACAAAACGATTAAAATTAAATGTAGAAGAAGCGCGGCAGGTATATACGAGTAAGAGGGTGGAGATATTGGGTACTGTGTGTTCTCTGTGTACCCTTTGAGGCATCGGAGTGAAGATATGGTATGTATTAGTGCTGTAACGAATGTCATTTTTTGAACATTCGCGAATACGAATGCGAATATCCGCTACCGATATTCGCGCATGCGAATGCGAATATTCCGTTTTTGTAGAAAATTTCATAGAAGAGTTTCTTTTTGTTTCTTTACATTGCATTATATATTTTTTGTCTTATAAGTTCTAATAAAAATTTAATTGTTAAGCTTGATTTCCCAAAGTAAAGTAAATAAATAAAACCAAATGATAAAATAAAGACTAATCATATGATTACAAGGTTATGTTATTTTTCTTGAATATCATATTCGCAAAACTTTCGCAGAAATTTTGCGAATGCCTATGCGAATATGCAAAAATTTGCGAATATTCGCGAATGCGAATGCGAATATCGTTACATCACTAGTGCGTATGTACAGAAATAAAATTAGAAAGTATCTAACATACAATAGTGACCTTTAATTTTTTTTATGAAATGACAATGGTCTAAGTACAATTATTTTTAATGGCGCTAATGCTTCAGCGTTCAACTTTACAGCGCTACTTAAACACATATTCAAACAAGCAATATCTCTTATCGCACGACGTCATGATGATGGATATAAAATGGAATTCCTTCAAGTACCCCAAAATATCTCACAAAGCCGCTAATTCGTTTCATTGGGGTGCGGTCTTTTGATATCATCAGTTTATGACTTAGGGTAGAAAACCATAAATTCATTTATGGCTTGTAAGCCTCGTTAATTTTTATACGTCTTTTCTCATTGTGGTATTGTATATTGTATTATATCGATTGACACTTTGTTGAATTAAAATTATAAAATGTGTACACTATGGCGATGTTCGAACGACGATTTGAATTCTCATATCCTCATAGTAGCAAGGACCAACTATAATTTTTTCTCTTAATTTAGTTAAGAACATAAAGTAAGGTAACGTAGCGAAACATCTAGAACATAACTTCTGTAAGCAAATTAATAGTCAAATTTAAAACCGGTGTATGCATCATTATTAGTTCCATGAAGTCTCATCAACAGAGGTCATGGCTGCTTAAGCGCCACAATAAACATTTTTGAGCTAAGCTCGTTATAAAAGTATCATAACTCAGAAATACTGGGTACGTCAATTAGAAGGCATATATCTCTACGGAAATTTTTGGTCTGCCGTAAATACTTCGAGAATTCGGTGTGCAATTTTGATTAAGAAAATTCGGAACTGAAGGATTTATAATTAAGTATCACTAGCTATTGTAACGATTAAAGAACACATCGCGGGGAAGCGTATGAGAACACAAAATTTCGACCTCTGTTGGACCGCCAGTAAACTCAAACTTGTTTTTGAAACGTAAATAAAATATAACAGAATTCTTTTTGAAAGCGAACGTGACATGTGTAGGTATGTCTAGTGTGAATAACAGTCTCTACACACTACTGTGTGTATATTTTTTAAATCTTGATGTATAATTCCTAAAAGCGCGTCTACCTTTAACTTAAAGACGAAAAGAGAGAGAAAGAGTTACTATTATTATTATCGTATATGGTCGTGTCCGGTCAGAGTGTCAAACATATCTATCCCTACAGTTTTAACGTGTTTCTTATTTTAAAATGTTCTGCAAAAAAACCAGTTTTAATGCGTGCCTTGAGTAGAAATGAGGCCATTTTAGTGTTTTCATAAAAAAAAATCTTGTGTGCTTAATTATAAGCATCCATAGTTTGTGTTTTCATAATTTAGTACTGATTATAACATCTCCAAAACAAATGACAAAACTGAATCGTTTTTGTTAAACACGTTTTTGCGTCGTTACAATATTACTTCTGCTAAAAAACACCAATTAATTGTAATAACATGCTAATATTGCTCACATGTAATTAACATGAACGAGGGCGACCATTATTAACTATAAAACACTGTTGCACAAGTTACGTATAACTTAAATAATTAAAAACAATTATGATAACTTAAATGCAAATATATTTGCATATGCCGCCATTTTTATCGAAATAAGTGAAACGTAACAACTGTCATGCGTTTTAATTTTGTGCATATAATTATGGTATTAATCCTTGTCCTTGTTACAGGATGCACTGGTCTGTAATGTCCGCGGACAGTTTATATCACGGAGTCCATACCGCATTGTCAATATCCCAAAATGTGAGGTATTTGTTTAACAATTCTCGCTTCCAAGTCAAGGATGTCAGTGACAAGGTTACACAAACAGCGGTCGGACGGTCGTAATATTAATATACGAATAATTTAAACGTTCTGCTAAATGTTTATAATGATTGCTAATATCAGGGTGAAATTGCATATTCCATTGGAATGATGTTGAGGTCAAGTTATAGAATACTAATATGTATCGGCTTTACTCATGTGTTTTTTCGGGATGTGCCGCCTGGTCGCCGACCTATACCTACGAGGTTCTTCTTCACGAGCTCCCGCCGGTTACAGCGAGGTCGCGGCGAAGATATACGCACTCGTCAAACATTTAACAGTAACGAAACAATATCATTTTAATATAATATTTTATAAGTTTATAATTACGTATCTATTAATTTGTTTATTCGTAGACTGCAGCAACAAAGTGAAACTTATCACAAAATCGTAAATTCGAAACTAGTTGGACAATTCCGAAAAACATAGGCGAGACTGAAAAATAATCGTAATAATCTTAAATATTTGTCCAGGGTAGGAATTGAATCCAGGACTCTCAGATCAGCGGTCTGATTCGCTAAATGAGCCGACGTGCCACTCAATAATGTAAGAATCATTATTGTTCAAAAATACTAACCTACTTTTGCAATATAACTCAGATTTATTGCCATCTATCAGCAATGTGAGTATCCATTATTTATAATGACACTGTATCTTGTTCTCGAACTGAGGAATGTTGTTAAAATCAATGTAATCATCTCTTATCACTATTATGAGTATGCTGTATATGTACACAGTCTGCTTGCAACAAAATGAACCTCATCTAGGATTTCGTCGCGGAGCATTTAACATTTGGTTAAATAATATTATAAAGCGCATTAAAATTGACTTCCGTTACAAATCAATTACTTTTTCAGTTTGTTTTATTATTATTTACTTTAAATAATAGTAAATAATGATAATATGACTCATGATTCTAAAACTGGATTTAAAATAAACAAACAATAAATACATTATATGACCAGAGAGTGATCTCAAAAGTCTATCTAAAAGTTCTACCTCCGGTATGATAAGCTCGTAACTTGAAGAATATAATTGGAAACTACATATTAAATTCAGAAGGCTATGAATCTTTCAAAGCTGATGAATTTGTATTTGAAAGGGTTTCAGTGACATAATTTTTTAACCAATCATCCCAAAGGCTTATAAAACGAATAGAATGTGTGTTGCTTAACTTCAAAAGGAGGTAATTCCATCTTATGAAATATTTGACATTTTGGTATGACGTAAAAGCTCAAA
>DWDV01001899.1:0-12371 GCA_018245615.1 Mimoniades ocyalus | reverse complement strand
CAATAGGCTCACCACCTATTCCATCGTGGGACTTAAAAGTAACTGGTGAAACGTGGGAATGTTCTACATTCCTCTGCTTACCTCTTCGGGGATTACAGGCGTGCTGTTACTTTTTAAATGTATAACAATGATAAAGTCTGAAGTCCCCTTACTTACGCAGCACATACCACAGCGGGCAAATGGTTGCAACAATAAAATTGTATCACAGTAAAAAAAATGCACCACAAAGGAAAATCATAACAATGTACGCCCGCCATCTTCTCATAGACAGATAAAAAATCAATCAATCGTGCCACAGACTATAACAATGACGATTCAACAGATAAGATAACTTTTTAATCCACGATACATGTACCTACTCATATACATATATATCAAAAGACGATTATTATTGTAACGTCCTAGAAAATAAAGTCTTGCAATAATTATAATTGATTTTCTTATTGCAGGAAGAACATCAAATCCATTTTTTTATTATTTGTTAAGGAAAATACATAGATATATATTATGTATATACGAGTACGTATATCTCTAACTGTTCCATGTTATTCGTACTACTGGTGACACATTTTACTGGCAAATATGCAAAATATAACAAAGGAATATTATCTGTATCTTTAAATTTAATTTTGGGTGTAAAAGTAACTTCAACAAAACGTACAAATCATTCATTAAGTACGTTACAATTTTAAAAAACGTGGATAATTAACTAAACACGAATTGAACTTAGAACATAACTGGACGTACATTTTGAATACAAAGCGATTTAATGTGTTTTGAATACAATACAGTTTTAATTAAATACAATGCGATCCCCAACCCGCATGCCCAGCGTGGGGATTGTGGGCATAACTCCTTAGTAGAGGCCAATGTCCAGCAGTGCACTGCAATAGGCTAATGATAAAGATGATGAAATACAATGGAAAACTTTTTGGTCCAAGTGGCCACGTGGATTGTGGTAAGATCGTCCATTTACGAATAGCGGAGGTAATGTCTGTGCGCAGCGATGTGAAACATTACGCTTGCTAAATTAATACACTAAAGTGATAATAAATGACTCGTGTTACGCATTAATTTACAAGATAAGTTAATATAAATCACATAATATCGTTTCGCCATTTCGTTAATGTCGTAACGTTGTATTATTTTGGAAAGGTCGGCGGGTTTTTTTTTTAATTTTGTTTGCGAACTTTTTTCTTTCCAGCCTGTCGCTTACGAGCCAGGACGGTTTTTAATTACTACAGAAATATGAGTTTAAATGTCGCTCGGTGTATTTGTAATCATTTGGCTTAGCGCTGAAGAGAAGAGATGTTCGACATTATCGCTAGCAAATTAAGTAAAATTTTATTAATATAGGTAATTGTTACGTTTTGTTATTGATGTGTTAAACAATTCAACACATCTTCACAAACAACTTAGTTGTTTCAGCTTTGCCATTCATTTTTAATTGTTTTTCAATATCAGTTTCTGCATAATGTTCTTTGCGATCAAAATGTACTTTGTGCTTTATTCATAGTAAATACGATTTTTATTTCATTGAACATGTACACATCGGCCCGGTTACATTATACGTCACAATGACAGAAGTAATGACAGGTACTGTCATTTCAATGCAGCGAATTGTATCGCTGCACAGTAATAGTTACCCAAAGCAAATTTAATCGCTGGCGGTGTAACCGGTGCCTTAATCGCGAGAGTAACAAACGTGGCTTGCATAATATCATCCGTCTATCATATTTTTTTTATAAATTGAAAACATCGAATTAATTATAGAATAAACATAGTTTCTTTATTCAATTATAAAGATATCGGCTGCGTAAGCAATTCGTTTGTACATAATGACGCTAATAGTAGAATTAATGGCGCCGTGTAGTTTGTATTGAATTATTATCGTTTTCAGTACAAATGTTACATGTTTAAGTACTTATTAAAACAGTACATTCTTAAAAATATACTTAGGTACGTCGTTTTGTATTTCTTTTAGTTGTCTCATCTATTTTATTACTTGATATTATTTCCAGTTGCATACTTTGATTTAATAGGTATTAGTACAACACTAACGTACAACGCATTGGTGTATCTGTAATGTTAGTTGTTAATGGCAGAATAAATAAATAAATCTTGAGCAACAAAATCAAAAGGGAGATTCAAAATACTGAATAATTTATTTCAATTTATACAATGAGGTTCTCAAAAATATTGCAAGGATAAATCAAGATGTTGTGTTAATCAAAATAAATGCAGTAGCTCTCTCAGGTCGTAGAATTTGCATTATAGATTTAAGATAATTTGCAGTTCAACGTGTTTACGATCTACAGCATATAATTACTGATACACGATAATTAGCTATTAAAATTCGATATAAATGGATGATAAAACGAATGATTTTGGTTATGTAGGTATTAATTTTAGTAATATGCTAACTTGTCAATAATATTTCAATAACTGAAATGCACGAATTCAATAAATAAAATCCAAATTCAAATTCAGATACTGGCAATATTACGCAACAAAATAATACTCCGAGTGGTCACACAAAGGTCCAGTTCGAAAATCAAACGGACGAATTTAAAATGGAACAAATCTCTGCGCTGGGACGTAAGTAGGAAGTCCCGATTAAACTGTAATATGCTCAAGTGACATGCTCGTTGTCGCCAGTACATTGTAAATTGGCCCCCCACCCCCCTCTATTACCTTTGTGGCCGTTCGACAACAGAACAACGTCATACTGTATCTAGGATCCGCTAACGCTGGACTTTAATCGTGCTGCATGGCGACCGGCGTCAGTTGACCTCTTCCCTCCCTCGCACGTTGAGTAACAGCGGAGGGAGCGGGGGGACCGGTTGGAAGAGGAAGGGTCCACGTACACTGGTCAGTATATTAGCTCGATTGGTCTACCGGATGCTTATGCTTACTCAAGACGTAGTTTGTAGGTTACAGTTTTTGTCGGGCTGTTGCAAGCGAACTCGCCTTGGCTTCTTGTATTTGTTTCCCGGTTCGGTATATCCGAAATGGAAACTGTTAATGATGAACCAGCAAATTTTTTTAAATACACGCATCCTACAAATTTTAGTAATTCCTCACCTGCCCGCGGTCTCCAGCGATAATAAGTTGTTGTACCCTCGCCTTTAAAATTCTCAATGGAAAACTCCAGGGACCATGCAGAAGTTCTGACGTGATGAAAATGTGCTCCATAGATCTGGATAGTGTCCAAAGCGATTCATAGTTGACTTTATCCCTCCTTAGAGATATTTCAATTTATAAGTAAACGTGCTCTGCTTATTTAGACGCTTTTAAGACTTTTATATTTCCACCAGGCCATCCAGAGGCAGTTCTGCAGCTGCTATATTCGTACCACTGGCTATTAAGGCTCAATGAACAATCATAATTATTATAATATTGTCACGCCAGATCCCTTCCGGTGTTGGCAGAGAGTGCCGATTACCTTACATCACCGTCCTTGTCCTGACGCGCTTCTTCGACGTACATCAATCTCGATTTTAAAAATACTCAATCACATATAAATATTATTACGAGTATATATCATAAATGAGAATGTAAGGAGAAGATGAATATAATAGATGGTATTGTAATAACATTGAGCTAATTAAACTTGTTGGTTTGTTTGGCTATTAATCATTTATCTCGGATCACGTGTGATACGATGTGCGATACGCCACTAGGATGGATGCGGCATAATAAATATATCGCAGAATAAATATAGTTCATTTCATTCATTCAACATTCATTTATTCAACGAATTGTTTTCTCTGTTTTACATTCATTCATTGTCTAATTTGCTAAGAAAGTATTCAAGTATGAGACATACGAGGTTGTTTTATACTATGACTAGTTTTGAGCACAAAAATATTGTTCCTTTTTTCAGTTGCACAGATTACGTTTCAGCTTAAAACGAGCTGTATCGTCGCTAAAAACATAATTGTGGGACAATTTTACTAACGCTCTATTATAGCCTGCCTATACTGCCTCGTTGGTCGTATAGGTCGTATTAGTCGTAGTGCGACTGCCGATCGGGAGGTCCTGGGTTCGATTCCCGAATCGGGCATTACTAAATTTTTCTAATTCAGATTTTCCAATAGTAGCTCGGAGTCTGGATATGTGCTCGGTGTATGGCAATAGGCTCACCACCTATTCCATAGTCAGACGTAAACGTAACTGGTGAAACGTAGGAGTATTCTACATTCCTCTGTATTACTTTTCGGGGATTATACGTGTGATGTTACCTTGCTCTATTATAGTATTGTACTATAGGCTGCATCATACCCACGCTGAGACGAGTCCGAACCTAAGAATACTGTAATAACTAATACTCAATCACGATCAAAATGTTACCGAGAACTTATTTCATGTCATTACCACGACCAAGTGTCTAAGTGAATAAATTGACCGATATCGGAATCCACACCTTTGATTGTACCATCCCTTAAGTTATACAAGACGTCAGCTCAAGCGCAACACTTTCCTGGCTCCTCACGACCGGCCAAGGCTACAAATAATCGAGTTCACAACTAATTAACCGCTAATGACGTAACGAACAAAAAAGACATCACAATATCTATCAATCATTCCCTATTTAAAAAAAGAACGACATAAAGAATGGATCTACGCTGACCATTCATAATTCCAAATTTGAATATCCGCCGCCATTTTCTTTTGTTGTTTCTTGCCCGCTTTGTTGCGTCGATGTGTGAAATGTAGATGTTTATTCTGTTATTGTTATTATTTTTTGTGTTTTTCGGTAGTTTATTTGAAAAATTCATACTTTATTTTGACCTAAGTATCTAATCATAGATTTCTTTTGGCGGTTTTATGAATTATAATTCATATTTTATTAACTATGTCATATGATTTATGACTCTCGACTTTGAAGTATTGAAGACGAAGCGCAAAAACGTAGCTGACAGAGATTTTCTCAATGCAATAATATTAAGTATGTTATGGCAATAAACTTTTCAATTGTATAACTAACAATCTTTAAAAAAATAGAAGTTAGCTCACAATAACACCACAAACTCCCTCCAAAGATAACAAGAGTGACCTCGATTCGTTAGTTCCTTTGTTCGGATTATGTTTTTTTTAAACTTCCATTCCGCGGTACATCCGTTTCGACTTTTTTAGCTACCTACCGGAAACGTCAAATGTATAATTTTTGAGCGTCGACGTCATCATTGTGTGAGAGAATGGTTTTAAGAAAATATTGCGTGCATGGAGCAAAAATGCTGACATTTTAAAAGTTGTGTCAACATTATTTTAGTTCGCTGTATGTTTGAAGAGTATTTATGCTTAGCAAAAACTATAGTCCTGCATAGCTGTCTTCGTTTCGCCAAACATTCCCTAAAGCCATATTTAATAACTTTCCCACTTAGACGGCACCGGCGTCACCCCTTTTATCGTTCCACTGTTAGACACGAGTCTCATTCTCAGGGTTAAGACCATTGCTTGCCACGCTGGCCAAGATACGGCATACGGATTTCACACACCCTAGATAACATAATTTCCTGTGAAGTGTGCAAACTTCCTCGTGACGTAACTTCCTTCACGGGTATAGCATATAATATTTAATGTTAAAGCGCACATAATTTTATAAAGAATGAGATGTGCGCCGGGATTTTCCTCTAGGTCTCTCGCAGTTACAGGCTGAATTCCAAACCACTAGATTATCCCTAGTTAAAAATTTCCTAGAGTCATGTTTTAGAAACTTCCTGCTCAAACAAACGTGAATTCTGTATTGCGTATCAATTCTAGAGGCGTTCTAGAGAGTTCTATCATTTAGAGACTGTTGCTAATACTTACTCTTTACATAAATAGTGACTCGTGAGATTGTTATATAAGTATAACATATTATCTGCCTACACCTCGGGCTGCAAGCGTGACATCATGATAATTAGTCTTTAAAATATGGGTACCTACCTATACATTTTTTCCGTCAGTAGTTTTAAATTTGAGTCGTTTGTCAGTTGTAAACAACATTTTCCTTGCGCTGTTACTTTTACCTTTCATATACACACATGGACCTATAAGGGTACTGTTTGACCTGTAACGAGTTCATTTTAGCGATAAAATCGACATGTTTGAGGACGATGAATATAAAAAAAACTAAAGTTGGTTGATACTTTTGAAGCGAATAATATATAATGTTGTTGAAATAAATATCAAGGCTCTCTTTACGAAGTACGCTACATGCTGGCCCATGGGGGAGTCAGAAGTGGCTGAAACCGGCGTACGTGTGAACAGCACAGCAACAGCAGCAGTAGAAGAAGCACATCGGGTTTATAAGGATAGATAACTTTGGTAGTCAGTGCTCTTTACCTATCCCATAATAGTCCTTGCATGAAGGCATAGTAATAATTTTGGCAATTCGTTCTGCTTTCAGAAGTGTCATAGTCATTATTTACTATAGTTGTATTGATATAGTATTACTAAAGTAGTTATATAGTTATTATAAATGTAGGTAACTGTTGAAACGTGGGAGTGTACTACATTCCTCTGCCTACCTCTTCGGGGGCTACAGGCGTGATGTTACGTAATTATTTAGACTGCATTTTGATGCTTGATAGAGATTCGTATGTCGTTGTTTAAGACATTTAAAAATTTGATCGTGTAAATAATGTGATGATTTATGAAACGGCATTGGATAAAGTGTAACGCAAGATTTAAATATTATTGTACCTTACTGACTCTACTACGCGGTTAGCTGAGCTAGATCAGATTGACTCATAGATGTTGATATATGAGCATAAGCCAGAATACTTATAATTAGTGATAGATGGAGGTTGGCGAGTGACGTCACGCTAATCAACTAATAATCAAAAATATATAGGTAAGCAAAGGTGTATGAAATGACCTTCCCGAACGGAGACTGTCTGACCAAGTACGAACATATACTTCCCGGGGCACCCAGGACTTTGCGACTAATCCTCTCACCGCGATGACTACTCAGTTACTCACAATCAGCTATCGACTCGAAGAAGAAGAAGTTGATAGTTTATAGCTCCTCGCACGCGGTCGTACCTCACTGTGATCCGGAAATCATTGGCCCAATTTCCATGTAAAACTTGACATTTTTTTACTTTTTTTTTTAATTTACCGCTACACATTTAAAAATCCGGTTTCGCACCTTGATATTACAGGAATCCTGTTTTTATTGACATGTGACCTTTATGCCTTTAACTTGACCAGCAGTGCATGGCCAGATGGACAATAATGTTACAAAAACAACTCTGCACACTCCAAGCCCTACACAACGATTCTCTAAGTCGTGTTCACACACACACACACACACACACACACACACACACACACACACACACACACACACAACTTTCTAATTCCATTGTTACTATGTTCAACAAAATATCATGATAATCAAAATGTCAATTTATGACCATAGAAAGAAGACTTTTAACTTCCTTTAATTATGTTCGTAATTTGCAAATCAAAGCGTTATTGGATTGTAATATAACAACAGTATTTAAAGTTAGATATCTGATTTGCATGTTTTTTATTTCTTTGCAGTGCTATTCGGTACTATGCAAGCTGGTACTCAACGTAGGTATATGTAGGTATAGCTATACATTCTTTGGGAGATTAATAAAAGTGAAGGGCACGATTAAGAAGTCCTAAATATAATAAAGAACTTCCAGTTCTATATGACGGCACAACAATATTATGACTGTCACTTAAAATTAATTAATATTACAAAAAACGTAACTTAACGTCTATAATCTCCGAAAAGGTAGGCAGAGCAGTGTAGTACACTCCCACGTTTGCGATATTTTAATATTACTTATTGGTGCTTGCAACACTACGCTTAAGTTCCTAATGGGCGATGTGCTTAATGATAACTATAACATGCTGGACTCAATATGTACTAGTCACAATACCCAGTGACAACAGCATATCATTGAGTATTGTGTGTTGGAAACATACAAGAAGCCACTTCTATAGGTACTACACTACATGTATCAAACGTCACATAAATCAGTCCGTTTGATACAAAATGGCGGCAATGTAAAAATTTAAATAACCACTTTCCTTAAAATGTAAAGTGTTGAATGTTTATCAATAAGCAGTAATTTCATACGCATTACGATGGCCCGAAAGATACATATGTATTTACACGAAGAAATTGTCGTAAATGAGTAGCATAGTAGATACATATTCTGATCTATGCCTAAGCTGTGCACCGCATACGGCGGACGTGTACAATTACAATTACAGCGTTTAAATGGCCGAAGCATATCGCATCAACTTACAATTTTTGTTACACCAGATACCGTAGAGGTATAAAACTGATGTTTGATGCGAAAAAATTCAAAAATAATATATCGATAATCTCACGATAAAAGTTATAACGTTTGTGCACCGAGCGTGGTTACCGAACGATGACGTCACGGTCCCGTGATTACGTGACAAAGCTCCGATGAGCTGTAATTCCCTTTATAGTACCCTTTATCATTATAAGAATAACGTTCAATTTCGTGGAGCGCGTAGGCCGCGTTACGGTGGCCTAGTTCGGCGATTTAAAGTAGTTCTCTTTTCAAATTTGAATGTTTTTTAAATTGCTTTTTTATTGGACTAGAATTTATGATGGCCGGCGTCTGTTTTACCGCCAAATGTCAGTTCAGTAACTTAATTACATTTTTTTTATTTGTTTAGCTTTGATTGCTTGAGTAATGTACAGTAATTTATTACTTCTTTGTTACAGGTATGCGCGTGGTAAACGTTAAAGATAAGATGATGTGAGTATGTATAACTTAATATGAGAATCTTTATTTTTTATGACGTTTATACTTTGTAGCTTTAAAGGCAAAGGGTGAGATTACTTTCAATTCAACTTTTAATACGGAGTGCAATTTTTATAGCCTTCCTCGGATCTGTTAAACATTTACAAACAGTTTTTTGTTTCGTCCGCGTTAAGTAATTACCGCTCATTTGTTATATAACAATTTTCATAATTTGCTTTTTTTAATGTGTCAGGTTATTAACCATAGATTATAGACATCTATCATAATATTATTTCTTTCGATGGTTGAACGGGCTCGAGTACAGTTGGAAGGCACACTAAATAGATATTACGTAATGGAAAACAGACAGGTTTACGAATGCGAAACCAATTTGACTGCATTTTCCCACTATTACGGTGCTTGTGTAGTTACTAACAAAATGGCGTCACGGACGACACACACGGTAATGGACGTTTTATCTCAAATGTGGCATCGGCCTTAGGCGCATCCGTTGAGATTGTGAACTTGGCCTTAGAGCGTTGACTTAATAGTTACAAAAATAAAAGGAACATGTAGCATATCTTGCGTGTGTAAATTTAATAAGGGCTTTTCATTTAATTTCAATGCACATAGACATGAATTTATTTATAATAGAAGTATTCAGGAACATCTGTTGGATTACAGACTTGTTTATAGAGCTTTATTCACATAGTAGTGGATAATTTTCTTAATATTTTGTATCCTTCTATCGTATTGACAATAATCTAAACACACAAGACCTTTACTTCTATATACATTTCAAATATAGTGAAACGTCTATGGTAATGATGTTTCTCGATCAAAATACCATTGAAATTATATGTACTGTTGATGTTACAATTGTAATAGGACGCAGCTCACTCCCACGGTAGGGACGCGTCACGGGTTCGATTCTCGAGTGGGTTTTAATTCGAAGGCGCCGCTCCTCGTGTGTAACTACATACTTGCAAATTGTTTTGTGTTCACGTGGAGGAAAGCCGGTTAGGAGGAATAAAAAAATTATGTTTTTAAGTGTTTAAAAAAAACAATATGACATGCATAATGTTATATGTACGTACATTGGTTTTTAGTTTGTGAAACCGCGCTTGGCCGGTGTGGCTGACGTTGGTCTTACCGTTCACATTCTGAGGCCCATGTCCTCATGTCCTCCTGCGCTGGTAGTGTCGCCATTTTATGCTATCCTGACATTTCTTTCTCTCCTTGAAGATTTAATAACGTTAGCATTTATGCATATAGTTTTTTTTTTACAATACCTACATTAAGATTTTTATACATAAACTTATAGAGTACCTATGTAAAAATTTGCAATAAATACGATTTCCCATCTCTGTGGTTTTGTCTCACTCCGTCTTACCGTATTCTATATGTTATGGAAAGGGTTGAAACACGAAGCGCTTATGAATTAAGATGCATATTATGAGGAATAAGAAAAATTCCTTCCAATATTAAAAAACCATAAAGGATATTAAGTAATAATAATAACCTTCGATTGATCCGTCAACGAACTGACCCGAGACGTGTGTTTTCTTTTTTCGAATTAACGCTGTACCTTTTTTGATGAAATGCTTGTGTTATCCTAACTGCTGTTTCACACCTTGCGGACTAATAACCTCTCCAATTAACATCGATATAGCCTTAGGAATGCGTTAGACTCGCCATATTTAATACTTGTACTGAGCTATATACGAAGCTGCGTCTGCAATGCCTTCTTTTATAGGTTTATTATTTACAGCTAAGTTAATGCTAGATTTTTATGATAATGTTATAGCTAATAATATGCGGTAGATGTAACCAAACGGGCAGGTAAGTAGGAACTAAAGCCATATACTAAAAGACATCGACAAAAAAAAATTCGTTACAGCAATAATAGTTTTAGCGATAATAGTCAACACTGCAAGTTATTAATGCATGCTATTCGTATAGACAAAAAGCATAAGAAATTGTTATTACTATTAACTTCTGCTTAATTAAATATAATTAATTTATACTCTTTTCGTTGGCATGACTACTCAAATATGGCGAATTGAATTTATTATAGTAACTCTTTAATTTATATTATTAGTCTGCATCGGAATCTGTATTAAAAAGAAGCCCAAATATTACAGGCTTTGACGTAAGCATATTGACAGTAATGTGAACAGCTATAAGAATTTTCGAGTTTTATAACTGAGTTGATTCCCCTGCGAAACAGTGAAAGTCAATGGTGAATCGATTATAAAAATATTGCAAAATAACATGAGCATTGATGACCAAGGGCTTGGTGCACACGATGTTTCGAAGCGTGTCTAACGAACAAATTAACTTATTAATACTGTAAACGTACTCATGCCAGCCGACCGGTTAATGCGCATATTGCCTGGCGGTTTACGCTTCATCTACGCAACGCTTACTGCTATCGTTGTAACATCACACCCGGCGCCTCACGGGGCAGGCAGAGAACACAGAGTGCCAAATATCTCTATCCTTACAGACCTACCACGCTTCTTCTACATTCATCACTTTCTTCACACACGCACGCTCGTTTCGGAGACTTCTGACTCTCCGATCAGCCAGTATTTGACATGTTTGCTCCAAATATGGCGATTCCTCGTCTCACCCGACATTATTAGCATACATTAGCATTGTATGTCTGTTTTGTAAAAATACATTTTATACAAACGTACCTCTAATCCTTTATATAAATTTCATTATTTATATGTTAAATTTATCATTTAATCTAGAACTCTCTATGTCACTGAACACTGTATCGTACTAGATAATATTAAAACGTAAATGCCGTGTCTGTCCGTTCGTAAGTCGCGCGTAAATGTCGCGTATTTATTTTTCCAAGGGCAGGCTGTCGAACAGATGTCTATCGGCTCGAACCCGCGACTCTCCACTTTATTTATGCGATTTTAATGACTGCACCACCGCGTCGCTAGTGGCCGGCGGTGGGGAGGCCGAACGTTGTACGAAGCGTTTCTTTTATATTAACATCAATTTTTTTTTGTAACAAAAAGCATTAATCAAATTTAATAAATTTATAGTGTCAGTTTTTGTGTATATTCCTCCTGGATTCGGTCGGTTATTGTCGACACTGGCCGACACTAGCACTGCCTACTGTCTTCGTTCGTAACGTGTTTATTGATATACTAGGTTTATACCTAACACTGAACACTTTGTTATAACTATATATTGTATAAATGTTATATATCTGTTTAATATCAACACACACAACAGTAAAATTCCGATTTTAACTAGGTATTTAAAGTACCTACAAATTTATCTAAAGAGATTGTGAGTAACATCGAGTGGAAATTTCGTATCGACAGGGAGAATGATGTGTAAATTATATTTAAATCTGAACCAGGTGTTGAAAAATATTGTCATTGTTAGTTCGTTTTTGTTACAGGTCTACAACATGCTTTAACATAACTATTCATTACTAAAACTTACTTCTTATTTAACTGGTGAATGTCGTTCTTCAAATTAAAATATCTTGATCATTATTAGTGTATTACACTCCGCCGCCTACCTCTTCGGGGATTACAGGCGTGATGTTACAATGTTAAGAAACATCAAAATGACAAATACTCGGGTCCACCT
>DWDV01001898.1:0-12371 GCA_018245615.1 Mimoniades ocyalus | reverse complement strand
TATGTGCTCGGTGTATGGTAATAGGCTCACCACCTATTCCATAGTGGGATTCAAACGTAGCTGGGGAAACGTGGGAGTGTGCTACACTCCTCTGCCTACCTACAAGCGTGAAGTAACGTCTTTTTACCAACACTCTAAATTATATTTTTGTGCTACGAGTATATGTTACCTACGTAAGTTAAACTTGCTGATTAATGATATAGAACCGTTTTTCTATATTGAAACCCATGCGATGCACCAATAATCAGATTGAAAGGCAAAATATGTACATACATATCTTCACGCCAGGTCCCTCGCGGCGTAGGCAGAGAGCACAGAGTGCCTTTCTCTGTCCCTACAGACCTGCAGTCATTCAACTACATTGATCAAAGCAAAATATCAATTGTAACTATAAAAACTACATCGAACATCACGAAGTATAGAAATAGGTATCGAATACAGGTAATAGCATTAGTGTGCGAGAAACACTTTTGGTATTGACTGGTCCGTCAGTTTAATGGTCCGACAATATAATGATAATGGCACTAATATAATTATACTTAATTCGAACGTAGCGTAATATGGAATGGAATATGGAAAAATGACCATTAAAGGCGTCATTTTGGTTGTTAGTTTCAATTTTTCATTGTGTTGTTTGTTATAGTATCATGCCAGGTTGCTTACGGGGCAGGCAGAGAACAGCGAGCGCCAAAGATTTCTATTCCGACATGCTTATTCTATATTCTTATTCTGATATATTATTTATGCTTATATTCTATATGCTTATTCTGATTCCTCCATCAGAGATTTCCGTTATTGTTTTATTGTACGAAAAACGTTTTGTATGCATTGGAATACAAGAGTATCCAAAAACACAGACATGTTTTGTTTGATCTCTTTTAGAATTCAAAGTAAGACACTTTAATAAGTAATAATAGTAAAAGCCTTTGAAAATACTGTATATATCTAATTTTATTATATTACACAAATTAATGCGTTTAGCACTCACTTTGGCTGCTCACTTCCGGTAATGTTAAGAAAATCTGAAATAACGAGTACGGCTAACAATTCCACCATATTCACAGAGCGGATTGAAATATTCCACTCCGTGCGAATGGAACCACGTTGGGCGCCATTATTAAAACGCTCTTTTGTTTTCAATGTGTTCTAAATTCAAATTCGGCATATCCAATCTACAGAACTGGATGAATTGTTAGAGAATTGCTGTAGGTATACGAATAGTAATAGGGAAACACTCATTAACGTGAATGTAAAAGGTAGGAAATTCAAACTAATTGGATTCTACCTTTATTGAAAAGAAACAGAATAAACCTTTGTGACCGCTGTGTTTGAATTTATAAAGGAATATGCCGTCATTGTACGTTAATGTTGTTTGTTAATTAAAAACGAAATTTTGGAATTTTCTTTCGTCGTTTTAACCGTAACCGTTCTACTGTTAGACACTGATCTTCTCTCATAATCAGACAAGACCATATTCTGTCACGCTAGCCAACTACGGGTTACCTTACAGGCAGGTACATGCCTTAGAGAACTATATGGAGGACTCTAAGCTTTCCTCATGACGTTTCTTTCACTCTTATAGCATATATAAAGCTAACGGTAACTCCGGTATAACCGTCATAGTCCAAGTTTCGACTAAAGCCCAATTTACTCACTAATGTCTATGGGTCAAAACGTCACAAACTAATAGATTTAGTGATACCAACTCGAGGTTAACTGAAATACTTTGGGCGGAATATTATACTAATTTATGTAAATGGAGATAGGGCGCGGGTGAAACTATTTAAATAAATTATAAACAACAGCTTTGTGAGTTACCAACCGCGGCAATTGATTCACAAGTAATCGAAACAGCCTTTACTTTGATCATCCTTTCATCATCTCCTTTTTCATCATCATCATCATCATCATCATCAAATTCAAGTGGTATTTATTCAAAATTGATTCCTTAGAATACTTTTTGTACGTCACAATACAACTACCACGGCCTCTGAAAATACCTCGCTATGGAGAAAAAGCGAGGTAAGGAGCTCCATAGATGTGCTTATGCATCTTTTAAATGAAGCGTTTATGTTAGATATTACATATATTATGAACTAATTTATTGTGAAGCTAGAGCTACATCACACAAAGCATACTTTACTTTGTAATAGGTTGTTTTACAATGACTTACTTTACTAATGGATTTAAACTTTTTGTATGAGAGATTAACAACGTATTTTGGTGTAGAAGCGAGTAAGTATAGTTACCCATAAAAGAGTGAGACACCTTACTTATCGTTGTCTCCATCAAAATAGTCAACCTATTTCGGTCCATTGGTCATTTCATTCATTTCTGCTCATTGCATCTGGTTTCACTTGCTGACTCCCACCTAGCCGGAAGGCTTACAACTTCAGTATCCCTCATCCAGCAGCCTTTACTCTTTATAAGATGCTCGAATATTTACGTCTTCAAGCACTCAGGTGCGTTGGACGACAAGACAATTCGAAATTTTCCAAATTCCGAGGCGTTACAGAGCTTGCTGTGTTTATAATATATAATACAGCGTGGGTAGTTTTAATCTTATTCGCAGCTGAAAGCGAATAGGAAAAAATTGGAGCTGTATTTTCTTTTACTCAAAAGTGTGTAAGAGTATTTTTGACGTCCCAATATCATTAAATTTAAGGTTGGGATTGGTTATTACATTTGTTTCTTTTTGGTTGTAATATAAATAGACATATATATATACTCATATATAAGCGTAAAGAGCAACTGTTCCGTAAAGTCATCCTTTTAAGCCAATATATGGAATTGAATAAAAGGTCGAATTACGCGAAAGGTCTTTTCATATGTAAAATATATCGGGTGTAACATCCTAAAACAATTTCCTACGAGTGACTTTTCCTAATCGTGCAATATTGAATTTCTCTTTCGCCTTGTCTATATTGGATAAGGTTTATATGTACAATGTATCATATTACATTATCAACGCACATTAATAATGACATATAGAAGTTCGTATTGTTCAATTTTAAACAAGTACCGAATAGAATACTGACCACTTGGAGATTAATGATCTATATACTCGTATAATATAAAATTTAAAACTTTTCATTAGGTCGCGGTTAGATACGTTTTTATCCCTAAGACTAATCTAGAATAACTGATACAAGAGTTATATGTATGTATCTCAGATATATTTTCCTTTGACACTTCACAAAATTGCAACATACGCATACAGCAGTGACAAAAATGAATATATGACGCGAATATACAGTAGAAACCTAGCGATATAACACGAAATTCAGTTTCATATGACTTTGATAAACCATTAAAGAACATGCCCATTTGAACATTGTAAATTAATTGTACATAATTCCTTTACACAATTTTGCTAATACAAAAACAAACCAGAGTTTAATAATAAAGATGTTATAAATATGATAAAACTCACCTGTTATAGCCCACAGCTCTTTCAAGCATTCCTCCCTCGATCGCTGTATGGCAGACCGCTTCGGCATCTCAGGTCCGGATTCCAGATATTCGAACAGCAGCGCACCGAGCAGTACGTACACAATTACCAGCGCAACGAGTCCCACTTGTGAGCACGCCGCCTTGACACAAGCTGCCGACGCGCGCCGACACAAGCCCGGCTGTTCCCGCCCATCCAAAGACACCTCCGACGACATCGTTGACAATTCAAACCAATTTTTTACATACCATCATCTTACACAATTTTTTTTCTTCCCAAAAAAATATTTCTATTACATTTGACACTCCAGTAACGATTCTATGCACACTTATCCGTTAGCTGTTATCTGAAACAAAAGAAAACATGTTATTTAAGTAAAATGGGCCGTAACTCAATAATAATGGTGCTCGAGCCGTTTTTTGGGGCAGTGGAGGCTTTCTTAGCGGTTTTATTGTCGTTTTAGGAACCGCCCGCACTCAAATTAACATTTACCACAACAATAACTTTTGATAATTGGAAATTTGATATTCCAACAATGTTTAACGGCTCCCAGTTACTGCGTAAACAAATTTACTTTGTTCCATTGGCGTTTCGTAAAAGGCGATGGTCGGCTGTGACAAATTTAAAATATGTATCTACAATGATGTCATAGTTATGGACATGTATGAAATACATACATATTTATGTCCAATATACATAAAAATATGACTGTCTGCCTGACTGCCTCGTTGGTCGTGTTGTTTGTAGATTGCCGATCGGGAGGTCCTGGGTTCAAATCCCTGCTCAAGCACTATTGGATTTTTAAAGGAAGTAAAAGGATTTTTGGATTTTTCTGATTTAGATTATCTAATAGTGACTCGGAGTCAGGAAATGTGCCCAGTGTATGGCAATAGGCTCACCACGTATTCCATATACCGTACCATATACATACGTTCCTTAACGTAACTGCTAAAACTCGGGAGTGTATTATACTCCTCTGCCTACCTCTTCGGGAATTACAGGCGTGAAGTTACGTATATACAATATATGAATTGGAATATAATTATAGATCAGTTTCTGCCGCTACTTACTTAGAGGTACTTGTGGCTGTGGCAGACACACAGACATGTTTTATTTATGTAGCCGTGTATATTTACTTACTACTAAACGTCTAGTGAGTTTACGCATGCCTATTTTATGTACCGGCTTAACTCGAGCACATTTTGTCGGGATAGCCCGACAAGTTTCGCGCCTACCCGGGGCCATTCTTCATGAGGTCCCGCTGGATGCAACATGGTCGCGACAGTTTTATGAACAAGTAATTCATCATCAGCCTATTCGTGCCCAATGCTGGACACGGGACTCCCCTGAGGGGTAATGCACATGATACCCACGCTGGGGGGATAACGCGCATCAGATAGGGGATGGGGGATCAACAAGTAATTACATAAAATAAATATTATAATAAATGAATATTGTGAATAATGAATATTATATGTTGCGTTATATTCCATCGTGGGACTTAAAAGTAACTGGTGAAACGTGGGAATGTTCTACATTCCTCTGCCTACCTCTTCGGGGATTTTTTATATATTGCGTTGGTATAATAATGAGTTTGTTTTTAAATAACCAATGCACATACATGAGTTTATATCAGTAAATCTATGTAGTGAAATTGCCAATGTTAGAGAAAATGTGAATAAATGAAAAGTGAATAAAATATATGTCTCTTGTAACATTGGAAACTTAAAGCAACAGATGCTTATGGTTTTTTTACATTTTATAAATTTACAAATTTACAAACTCTTATCCTTTTTTTTACATTTTATAAATTCATCTCCGTAAGGCGAGTAGGGAACTAGGGAACCCTTTCATAGTAAAGTTCAGCGGTTATTATCTTAGACATGCGGTATGCAATTTTTATTTGATACTGAGTATGTAGAAAATAATCATTTATGAAGGAGTAATTTTTACAACGAAAGAAGTCGGAAGTCACCGAAAGCGGTGTGCACGTATGAAGAGAGTGATTAATGTAGAAGAAGAAGTCCATAGGGGCAAAAATATGTGGCACTCGATGCCATCGGCAAAAGTAGTGTAGGACGCCCTCCGGCCGGAAGGGATGACGGTGTGCGGAAGGCTGCAGGCAGAAGCTGGATGCGGTAAGCCGAGGACAGGGCGCGATGGCGCCCTTGGGGTGAGGCCTATGTCCAGCAGTAGACTAAGATAGACATGATGATGATGATATCTCGCAGGGCTCCTGGCGTAAAAATATAAGGTAGCAACACCATCCATCAAGTCATTTTATCAATTGGACATTATTTTGTGTTATAAAAAAAACACTGTAATAAATAACGTTATTGTAGTTTCCAAAGGAATATAATCCATCGTCATAAATCATAGCACAACGGAAAAAACGTCGGGAATGATGTATAGGGGGAAAATTAACTATTTTACAAATAAATAGGCTTTCGTAAGGGGGAGGTCTTTCATAATAAAATTTTCACTAACATCACCCGACATTATCATGAATTCATTTAAAAAAACGTAACTTCACGCCTGTAATTCCCGAATTGGTAGGCAGAGGAATGTAGAACACTCCCACGTTTCACCAGTTACGTTTTACGTTATGTTTTCATTATTAAAATGAAAACTGATTTGGAATGCTTCGTGAATTACTTTTATTCCTACATCTAATAAAAGGGTAAC
The DNA here is from genome assembly GCA_018245615.1 of Mimoniades ocyalus. Lineage (NCBI taxonomy): Eukaryota > Metazoa > Arthropoda > Insecta > Lepidoptera > Hesperiidae > Mimoniades > Mimoniades ocyalus. The sequence continues at coordinate 6,235 of DWDV01001898.1, read as the reverse complement.
AGAGAATTACGACTACATATTTTTAAACAAAATGTCGTTGACCTGGTGGATGTTTACGATACAATGATTTGATACAACAACAATGATTTGATGGCAAACATGGGAGTGTACTACACTCCTCTGTCTACCTCTTCGGTGATTACAGGTGTGATGTCATATTATATATAAGTATATACATATAAGTGAAACCAGCCAGCATATGATATTCCAATATAAATGAATAAATTGAAGTAACCGAAGTACGAAATTATTCGTCATGAAGGGACGGTCATGTGAATATTTATTGGTCCATCAGCTTGTATTTCAGCGACGTGGTTAAAAATTTATTAGCCTTGCCGTGCCTTGACAGTCATTCATACTCAACTAAATCTAAGAAACGGTTTAAACGACAGTTAGGTACCTATTTTTTAATCATTTATTTATTTATTTTATTTATTCATAGAACGCCAACATAATAAACATTAGGTAGTACATATTTTTACGCACATATTTGTAAAGACACTCTTAATGTTATTACAATTATAGGCGTAGACAACTTGTAATTGGCGAGTACATGTGCAAAACAATATTCTGGAGACTTATAACATGGGTTACAATTGATTTCACTGATATTTCTTTTGTCCCATTAATGGTAATATGTAATTATAACACATTACATTTCGTTATCATCATCATCATCATCATCATCATCATCACAAATAAATAAATCATCACCCTATTCCAGTCCGCTGCCAGACATAGACCTTCCCTGATGGACCTACTCTTTAACAATGTTTATTTTGTTCCAACTCCAGGCTTACTTTTTGCCCGACCTTTTATTCGCGCCTTCATTGTTATTTATTTTCATGCTTGTGAAACGGTGATCATTAGATAACTTTAGTCCTAATTATGGCTTCCCGAATTTGCGATACACATCAGCACCCAGCAGTGGGACGCAAAAAATTCGCAGCCAACAGGTATTTGTGGCAATAAATTGTTTGAAACACGTAAGGTGTTTTCGAATAGAGACGTTTCATACTTGGTGTTTTCTGCCTACCTAGTATGGGACATGGCGCGGAGATATAATAATATCCAAATATTAGAACCTGATAGTGTCTTAAGTTAGTTGTTTGAGAAATGTATCTTTAAGATTCAATGATATATTTCCACGTGATTATAAATAAGTTCAGTGTGTTAATTTTTGTTCATTTATTTATTTGTTCTTTATTTATACCTTATAAAATAGTAGAGGAACAAAAAGGCGGACTTAATGCTAAAAGCATTCTCTGCCAGTCAAACTTTGGGCAGTAGGAAATGCGTGAATTTGTTTTATCAATTATTTATTATTAATACTGAATGATTGTTGCATTTCGAGATACTTTAAAAACTTACCATAATTTACAAGCACTAGAAATAGGCGAAAACCATACGCAGAGCCTTCTTTTGTAGAGATGTTCTAATTTTACACAATTTACTTGCACCAAAAGCAAACTACAGCATTTTGAAACTTTTTTCTACCAAGCAAAATGAAATTATTTACACAACTCTATAGTATTTCTTTAGGCTAACATTCAATAAATCTGACACAAATAATTCATACATTTTAAAGACACTAACATTTGAAATACATTTACGAAGTGCGTAAATAGTTTATACGACAGAGGAACTAACTATCCACCTCTACCGACGCTCAACGAAGTACTGAAGCCTTATTCAAAACCCCCAACGGTTTTTCAGTATTTCTTCCCCGCTACAGTTTACGTTGCGCAAACCTGCGGGGAAGCCTTTCCACGTGGTTAAGCTCATTTATTTAGGCCTTAAACAGAGACATCTTGTGGGTGGAGTAAGAACTATTTAAGCTCCGTTTAATAAAACAGCGACATCTATTGTTAATGTGGTCGTGTTATATTAATCCCTGTATCCATAATATTAAAATCAAAATAATTGCTTCACGAAAATAATAAGATTTGTAATGGTCAAAAGCCTGCAAATATAATTTCAAACAATAATTTTATTTCCCGACATTTATTATGTATTGCATTAACATTGTACATTACATTATTAACATTAACAATGTATTTAATTTTCATCTGCTCCGTACAAGCAATATTCAACATCAGAGACAATTATGCCAGGTGAAAACAAATTAAATAATTCTTTATGTAAGCAAATAAATTACATCGTAAAATAAAATAAGACTGCCATTTTCAGAGGCGTGTAATATGATACAACTTTACAGTTTACAGTACCAATAAATTTTTAGAGAAATAGTTTTAAATATAATTGAGATACTTTTCTGCATTTAACAATACATTTTAATTATCAAATAGATTATATTTTCCGTACAAACCCACGTTAATACAAAATTAACGTCATTATTATTCGTTTCATTCAACAAATGCTTGGGTAAACAAAACTCACTATTCGTGGCCTGGCAACATTTTTCTGTCAAATAAGTAAGAACACAGATGTGGAATTACGGATGGAATTCCACCGACTTAAGTGAATTGACACGCTTTCAACTTATTTATAGTATTCTAAGTTAACTTAGTAATTTATTGTCGTATAGTTTTACCGTTCTCTGGTAAATTTCATTAATTTGTAAACACAACAGCCAAAATGAGTACGATACTTGAGAAAATCGCCGCTATTGAGTCCGAGGTTTGTAGATGAGGTTATGATATAAAGGTTTCAAGAAGACAATGAAAAAGATCCAATATATCGTTAATAAAGTTGTATTCATCTAAAACATTTTATTTTGAATATGACTAAAAATTTCATTATACGTCATTATTTTGATTTTAATGTAAACATTTCACGTAATATTTTCAGATGGCTCGAACTCAAAAAAACAAAGCGACAGCCCTCCACTTAGGTATATTAAAAGCTCGGTTAGCTAAATTGAGACGCGAACTGATCACCCCCAAAGGCGGCGGCGGAGCTACTGGCGAAGGTAACAGTTAAAATTACATCTTGATATTCTTCATCACTTTTAAAATTATATGTTCCAGCTAGTGTTTAAGAAAGTTACATATCTCCAAAGTGATTTGATGTAATTGATAAAATACCTAAAATAGTTATGTTATGTTTGGGCTATTCAATATTCATTATCACTGGTTACATTTATCTACATTTGCTTCAAAATAAAACTCCTCACTCACCTTATTCACTCACATCTTCTAGATCATATAAATGAAAGACCACACTATTAACAAAATATGTATACTATAATAGTATCTTTTGCTTTTCAAAATCTTTTCAATAATACCATTTGATGTTATATCCAAAGGTTATTGAATAGTCTATTTTAAACAATTACTTACACTTGAAAACAATTGTAAAGAAAAATGCCTCAATATGAGATTTGTTGCAGGGTTTGATGTTGCCAAAACCGGTGATGCTCGTATAGGTTTTGTGGGCTTCCCATCTGTGGGCAAATCTACATTACTCTCTAATTTAGCCGGAGTATACTCAGAGGTAGCGGCTTATGAGTTCACGACATTGACGACTGTACCTGGTTGTATCAAATACAAAGGTGCTAAGATACAGGTAAATAATTAAGCATATAAAAATTGTAAATGTAACATTATACTTTTAATCCTCGAAGAGGCAGGCAGAGGAGTGTAGTACACTCCATTTCACAGGTTATATTTACATCCTTTCAAGGAATAAGGAGTGATCCTATTAATAGATCAATAGCAACTGACCTGGTGTTTAAACTGTTGATATCAAGGTTTGTCATACACTGCCTCAATGATAAAATGGTTGCAAGAGTGACTATTGATTGTATGGTCCTGAATTCGATCAACGGGTCGAGTACTGTTGTATTTCTCTAACTTGAAGTTCCTTGTAGTAACTTGGAGTCTGAATTTGTGCCCAGTGTATGGTAATAGGCTCACTCACCTACTCCATAGTGTGATATATATGTATATAATTGGTTAAAATATGGACCAGTAATACACTACTCTATCTGCCTATTCAGGGGTTATAGATGTGATGGTAGGATATATTGTCATAAATAGTATTTTACCCTGGATGTCAAAGGCGTTACTAATTTTTCTTCCAACTTATTCTTAATGAATGTTAGCATTTTTTATCCAACATAAAGTTTGTTTTCAATTCATAGTAAAGTTGAGTTACATAGTCATGTTAAAATGGAGTACTTTATGGAGTTGTTATGTAAATATTTATTCACCTGTTCATGTCTATACAATATCTAAATATCTAAGTTGTAGATAAAGATATATTTATGTATGTTACACTCACTACAAATAATTAGGTAGCACTGATAATGCTAATTTAGCTTTTACTGCTATACAGCATTTCTCTTGAGACCCTGTAAGATTTGAATATCATATTGAACAGAGATCTCTAACCCACACATTTTTTATTTAAATATTTAACCTGCCAAACAGATACATAGATCACAGGGGCATAGATACCTTCATAATGAGGGTACCGATGATATGGGGCACCCGGGCTAACGTTTGTAAGCTAAAATTAGTAAAATGTTATCCACAATGGCACTTAATCTCGTGGTTCCCTGGAAAAAATCTTAAAAAAAACTGTCATATGTGCCTATTGAGTTTTCACATCAGAAATGACAAAAGCAAAAAAAGCAATCTCTTTTTTCCCGGGTTAAGTGTGCACCAAAACTTGGTGACATCATACATCGGTCATTGTTAGGAGGAATAGCTTATTATCAATAAATATGTATTTTAATTTAAAGCAAGCATTTTTGTTTCTTTTGTGAGAAATCTTTATTCTTCATTTGGGCCTCTTATCTAATTTTGATACAGGGCCCCTCCAAGGCACGCTATGTCACTGATAGGTCACCTAACGGTAATTGATTACCATAGGTTAAATGTGTTGCACTGAAGGAAACCTCTTTGCATCTACTTCCAAGTATTTTCGTACACATCAAGGCAAAAGACATGCAAGATTGACTCTAGTCTATATAGATATTGGAATCTGTGGTTTATAGTGAAAACTTGTAAAAGTCATAAGTGACTGCTGAAATTTACAGTCTGTAAATATAATTTTCATAAAACCTGGCAGTTTTTGTATTGTTTTTAATTATTTCAGCTACTAGATCTACCTGGTATCATAGAGGGTGCGAAGGACGGCAAAGGTCGTGGTCGACAAGTCATAGCGGTAGCCAGAACGTGTAGCCTCATTTTTATAGTTCTAGACGTCCTCAAACCTTTGCAACACAAGAAGCTTCTAGAACACGAGTTGGAGGGCTTTGGGTTAAGACTTAACAAACAACCACCAAACATACATTTTAGGAAAAAAGATAAAGGAGGCATCAATTTGAATACAACGGTAAGTTATAATTATCACAGAATAAGAATTTAGTAATATGTAATATTGTCATTGTGGTTTTGTATGTTTTTTATTTGTATTTATTGAAACTAATTGAGTCTTAAAGAGAAAATTTATATAGTTAATAGTATGTGTCCATATTAAGGTTATCATACTAATAATCAATATACCTGGCATATGCAGTTGTTCTGGCCGGTAATAACATCTCATAAAAAACTCATAAAAGGCAGCTTTATATTTAAATAGTATATTTAAAATAGGTCATGCAATTGAGATTATATGTTTGTATAAGGATTACTTTTATTTCTCTTATTGATACAATTATTTAGTAGTCATTTTTTGATCATAATTCTAGTGTACACAATCAGAATTAGACCTGGAAACAGTGAAGACCATTCTCTCTGAATACAAGATCCACAACGCTGACATCACGCTCCGGTACGACGCCAACAGTGACGATTTGATTGATGTTATTGAGGGAAATAGAATATATGTACCATGCATCTACTTGCTTAATAAGATTGGTAAGATACACTTATATTTTTAGAACAGTATGCTGAATGATTGGTGTTGAATGATTGCTAAAGTATCTTGATATTTATACACCAAATATTTACTTATCATTATTTTCTGTTATACTGAACTTAACAACTGATCTTATTAAGAATTTTTTATTGCTAAAAACTGAAACAGTTGATGTAACAAATTTATTTTTAATTTATTCTAATAATATTACCTCATTACATGTACTTCTTAAGAATATGTTTGTAGGATACATATGTTTATATAATACTTAAGTTGTTGTTCCAATATTGTTGAGTGTTTATGAATAAAAAAAAAATATTTTGTGATTTACGATATTTGAAATAATAATGTAACAATATGTAATCACATGGCTCATTGGTGCAGTGGTTTGAAAACCCAACTTTTG
>DWDV01001897.1:0-12373 GCA_018245615.1 Mimoniades ocyalus | reverse complement strand
TTCCTATCCGACGTTTTGTATATTATTCACGTACAATTATAGGTCACATCGCGTTACATTTAACTGAAAACTTTCATATCTCGGGTGCGCTGGTGTAACGACAATGTTACTATAGTTTAATCAACAACGGATCTGATTGCTCGTTAGTTTGTCTGCATAAAGCTAAATTTAAAATGTACATCAAATTGGAGTTCCATGTTCTGTGTATATTATTTGAAATATTAAATAGAGTACAGTATTTCCAGAGGCAGAAAGCCGATGGACCTTACATCCTCGCCACCACCAATATTATGGGATCCTGGAAGTTTTCTTCCTTCTTTCAGGAATAATATCATCTCCATTTTGGTCATGAAATACTAGAATTGATTTTTTATTTGAATTAGTAAATTTATGGGTCTTGCGTTTTATGTTTTTTGCGCTCGAAAAATTGTAATTCAAATATCCCATTGGAAACATAACTTATATGTCAGATATCCTTTAAACATGGCTGTCCTTAACAGAATGGGAAGAGAAATTTTTCAATATTTTGAAATTAGGTTATCACGCGATAACCTAATTTTCAACATTTCAACTGCGATTATGTTTTCAAGTAAGTTTAAGAGTGGGTGAAGTTAAAATACTATGATTAATACATTCTAAGAAACGTTTTAGTTGCAGTGGAAGACTTTGACATACGAAGCGCGACGGAGTACCGTGCTGGGCTTGTGGCTTAAGCGAAGCGCATACGCTGCTTATTATGCTAGATTATTTCTGGCTTAACGTTATTTTACATATCAAAGATTTCTATGTTTTTCGATCACTTTGTTCTTCTATTATTATGATGTTAAATATAAATATTATATCATTTATTAAAATGGCGGAACTTACAAAATGGAAACACCAAGTCTATATTTGTGTCGATGTAGAGTATTATTTGCATTGTTTGTGCCACCTTTGAAACTACGGAAGGCAGATATATGCAAATTTAGGGTGTACCACACCAACCTTTGGAATAAAAGTACATATGTAATAAATTTATTAATTTAATTTTTAATTTCATGTAGAAAACAAAATTAACTTTTGGTATTCGTCCTTTTTTGCTTCGTTCTATCATTTTATTTCTAACTTAAAATTATTTCTTACTTTTTCGTTTTTCAGGTTTTGCATACCGTTTTATCCAGTGTCGATCATATTAGTGCATCTTTCGAGTTGACATCTTTATGACGCACGGTCCAAGCTATAAAAACTATACATTTATTTACAGAAAACTTTTATTGATAAAATATTTTGTCATAATCCTATTCGAAAGAAAATAATTGTAAAACAAATATATACATTGTTTGTAAATGTATAGTTAAGTAAAGACTTAAAAGAATGAATGCTAGTCTCTTAACATAGAGAGTAAAAAAGGCAGTAATAAGCGGTTGGAAAAAAAGTGTGACTGTCGTTATATTGAGGGGAAGGTTAAATCAGGTCCCGGCTAATATAGGAAAACCCTGGGAGATTCATGGTAACACTCAGTTGAATTATGCTCTAGAACTTGTAGAGCTATAAAGCAAGCAATAAACCCGCTCAACGATGGCTCTTGACTCTCAGTAATAAGAGGCGAGAAATTGAATTGATCTGTTGAAAAAATATACATTATTATGACAAGAAGTTCTCATAGCATTAACAGGGTTGTGGATTGCTAAGGATCTGTACATTAACATTTAATATTTATGCGGCTCGTGTATGTTCTTGCTTGCAGGACATGTGTTACGTTAGGTACCTACGCAAGTTTTCATTATGCTAAATAGCGGAAGCTCTAAATCTTGTTTAATATTGGGAAAGTTTGATGACATAATGCAAACTATGGCCACCTAACAAAATTCTTCAATATTTTTTTTGATTTAGGAATATATGCAAATGTAGTATTTTACAGACGCTCCCGCTTCCACTCTCGCTAACGCGTCTGCTTTACGCCCCGTGCAAATTAAATTACACTCAAGTTTCGCTGACTTAGCCACACTGTGGGTAAGATAACTCGTCTCTTGTCGCTCTTGCTCCAGACTTACGATTTAAACGTATTCATATAAGAATTAGGAAGCTTTCACGGATCCACGCGCACGAAACAGTTCTTGGAATAACATTGACTTAATTGTCAATTAAGTCTGAATATTACTAAGGAAAAAAAGGTTCTTGTTTAATTACATGGTAACAAGGGTATTTTTATTGGAAACTCGCTGATAGTATAAAAGATGGTGGCTACGATATTTATAAATTTGCTTTAGAATAGTTTTAAACTGGCACGTGTTTCAATTTTCTGTTTAAATTCTCTTAACCCTGGGTCGATTGGTAGAGAGTACCATCAGGCGTTAAGTTCGACCTTCGTAACCTAACTAGAAGTAACCAATAAAGAATAAATATATAAATAAATCTAAATAGGTGTTATTCAATGTGAAGAGGTAAATGTGAATAGGCATTTCCATTGGGCAAGAGTTTATGATGTAAGACATAATAAGAGCTTATATGGTAAAAAAGTTTCTAGTGTTTCTAGTGTTGACTCTATTATCTATTATTGTTCTATTATCTATGGAGCTATTTTCACAGTACCCAAAATACAGGGAATCCTATCATCTAGCTGTTTAAATGTGAAATTAAAAGACGGAAGTACTAAACGTATTCCCACTTTTAGGGTCTAAATATTATCACGGAAAAGGCTCAGATAAGCAAATTCCATAGTAAGACAATATCCATTTACAGTACCATTCAAGTCGTGTATTGAACAGTACCGAGTAAAGTTCGCTAATAAAACCGATCTTACAAAGCCACAAAAGACAGTAACCGTGCGCACAAAACACAACAATAAAGTTAGTGGGATCTGCTGACCGTCGCAAAAAGCACACAGTTCACGTACCGAACACAATACAAAACTTAAATTGTTCGTGAAAGCGTTATGCACTCAATAGTTTCAATTTCCCCGCGAACTAGCCATCGCAGATGTTCGGACCGCACCCATAAATATGATTTGAAAATCGTTTTATGTATAACTCATAAACTTTTATCTCCGCTGCCCGTGCTGGAGCTTTCTAAACGGTACCAGTTAGTTTCCTGCACAAAAGCTGCAGACGTTTTAATATCGGACCGTCTGGTATCCTTGTACGTATCTGCCAGTGTAAATTTCGTTGGAGCGAAACGGCCGTCCGGCACGCCACCTTCGCCTGGTCAAATAATAACGCTCTAATGGCTAACTATTGCCTAATGTATTTTGGCTAAATGGAATAATACTGCCGGTTTGGCTCGTTCTTGCCACGTCGCAATTTACATTGCACTTACTTAGTATACCAGACAGCCGGAAATAAAGCGACCAGAATTTAACTTCTGTTTATTAAAACGCGATTCGCAATTAATGGCTATTTTGAAAACAAGAGTTACTAATTAAGTTTCTTCCCGTTACTGCTTATACGGTTTATTATCTACTTGTACGCCTAATAGATATCGAATATATCTATGAATAAGAAATTAAATACTGAAATACTTCGAAGTTAAAAACATACAAAGACGTAATTATTGTCGTTATAATATGTAAGAAGATGTAGTCGTTATTATGCACATACGAGTATGTCGTTTAAGAATAAGTAACAATTTGATAACAATAATAATATCTTGTTCTTTACTGACTTTAACAAATTCTTCAACGTATATTACTACTCGATAGTGTAGTAATATACGTATACATTATTAGGTATAATATAAGCTATAAAAGTGTGTAATGGGATACTTAATACATATAATCAGTTTAATTCACAATAACTTGTTGTATAAAGTTCAATTCGGTGCAATATGCGTTTGTGATATACCATCCATTAATCCACAACGGGCGGGCTTTCCGTTACCGGTCACGAATTAATTACATTACATAGTAGATTATGATCTGAATATTACAACTACATTATTTGTATTATGTATACAGTGGTCGTAAATCAGCGCTTTCAGAAGTATTGATTTATACCTGTAGATATTAATGTGTTTACCGTTTCGGGGGTATGTCATTTCATATGGACATATATACATATGTCCATATATACATATGTCCATATATACATATGTCCATATATACATATGTCCATATATACATATTATGTCCATATATACATACGTATATATAAAAGGAAGTGTAACGTTACATCTGTCTATCTGTTTGCTCGAATCGCAGAAACTTCGAAAATTATTTATATATGGTTCTCAACAACAAGTGCAATATTTGCTGAACATGTCATAACGAGCAATCGTCATGGATTTTGTGTGAATTGATATATCTATAATGGTAAGATGTGGATTAAATCCCATATAACATTTTCTTATAGTGCAATGCTTATACTGTTAAAGGTATTTGAAAATACTGAATGCATTGTTCTTTTTAAACAGATTTCAAAGAAGAGTTCGCATAACAGAAAACCTATAGAATAATACTAATAACAGTTAAGCGCCGTTTGATTTCCAATTTCTAATTATTAATAAAAGATGAGACGAAGCATCTAAAGGTTATTGCAAGAACGTTAACGCTACATCACGCCTGTAATCCCCGAAGAGGCAGGCAGAGGACTGTAGTACACTCCCACGTTTCAGCAGTTACGTTTACGTCCCAATAGGTGGTGAGCCTATTGTCATACACCGAGCACATTTCAACACTTCGAGTGACCACTAGAAAATCTAAATTAGAAAAATTTAATGCCCGAGTGCACTAGTGCCCGATCCGGGATTTGAACCAAGACCTCCCGATCGGCAGTCGCGCATGCAACCAACACGACCAACGAGATACTTATTGCAAGAAAAATACCTAGTACCTGCTCTCTTACAAACAACTCATGTAACTTTGATTACCCCTATAGTATTACCGTGATCGCATATGATTGTCGATAAACCACAACTTATTTCAATTTGAAATAACCTGTACCAATTGTCCTATCCACGAACAAGTACACCGGAGCTAAGCAAAGCTTAACAATTTAATATTGAATTTCCGAGTATTTTATTTTAATGTGTTCGTATTGCAAGTTTGCGGTGAACGAGATTACTTTGACTTGCATACATTTATCAGTTAATCGCATTGAGCTTCAGTTGTATCTTTTATGTTATGGTGAACTTTTGTTGAACAACTTTAATAGGATTATGACATATGCATTATCTTTATTTGTCGTATTAGGTATATTAATAGTAAATATAAATTGAAATATAAAAATCATTAGAACGAAATCAAGTCAGATCTAGATATCATCATCATCATTAGCCTATCTTAGCCCACTGCTGGACATAGCCCTCTCCCAAAGAGCGTCATCGCGCCCAGTTCTCGGCTGGCCGGATCCAGCTTTTGCCTGCTTCGTACTGTAATGCATTGTAACGTAGGACACCCTCCGGCTACGCGGGAAGACGATCTACGAAGGGCTGTTAATCTAGAGACAATACGTTAATACGCAGGATATTAGGTTCTTCAGTTAACCTTCCATGTTCGTTTATTCATTTGTTATTGACTGCAAACTGTACACTACCACTATATAGATACATGAAAATGTTACAATCATTGTCAACTTAATTTACGAAATTAATTTGCGTCATAATCATCTACAAACATAATAAAACACATAGACACGCTTATTACAATCAGACAACCTGCATTAAGTGCCAATGAATAAAAATATAATGTTACATCACATTCCGCTAATTAAATAACCATGTTCAATCTAATACTACATCCGGTCATTATAATACTAAATACATTGATAATCGATAATGCTGCATATGTACGCCCGTGTAATTATTAACTGAGTAAACTCTGGCCTCTATCGCGGCATCCTTGTACTCATTCAGCAAACAATACTCGATGCAGACTGCAAACAAATAATATGGGATGAATTATTGGGCTTGTTACACCAACAATTGTGTATATGTACGCATAATTAGTTCAAGTTAATAGCATATTACGATGTCATCGCGTATATACCTATATACGTGTATGCGTGATCCACTAGAGAAATTCAAATCGGGGGTCTAACTCCTTTATATGATTTGATCTGATACATTTGGATACGCTCGATACAAACAAGCTGATTGTGATTATTCTTTATTTCTTAAATACTATAGCGTACTATAGTACTAATTCATTAATGTAACTACATTTGAATTGAGTTTTGAATTAAATAAACGAAAGACGAAACTCACCCTTATGTTTTACATTTAATCATATATACATATTATGGAGCTGTATTAAAACCTCGTCTTACAAAATCTAATGTGGAGCAAATAACAGACCATTTGAAGTGTAACAAATGAAATAGAAACGAAGTTTGCCTATTTGGTCTTCGTCATAACATTTTCAAATAATTCGCCTTAATTATGAAACCCTCAATAGGGCTGCCTGTTCGATTAACTGAATAAAAGGATGTCCAGTTGCTTATCTCTTAATGGAAAAAATCTCACTTTACAGTTAATAGATTGCTATTCGTGATTCGTTTCAGATTATAAAAGAGTTATCAAATTTAACGAGCTGGTGTTGAAACATGTAATATATGTATATGCGAGTATATGTATGTATATGTGAATGTGTGTAGTACGTTTGTCAGTCCACGATGTTATTGCGCTAGTCGCGGTGTTTCTGTAGGCTTGTACTCTCAGTCGGCGATAAATAAACAGGGCGTGCGCTGCAGCCGATAAGCTTTTGGTTGCGACGACATGCAGAAGCGGGTGTAGAGTGATGTAGAGTAGGGCTGTCACTATGTCGTGTTAGTATAATATTGTTAACAATCCCTAATGTAATTTGAAAATTATTTCGCGATTACTATCTAAGCATTGTTTGTTTCGTACATACATTTATTTTAGTGTCACTATCAACGAAGTTTTCATTTTGTTTATGTATTCGTAGATAACAGCAAGGTATGTTGTTTTTTCAGAATTATGTGGCGTTTTATAGTTGTCCATATACACTCACTAATAAGCGAGCTGTGTACATTATGCATACATATATCACAACTGAGGAACAAAATCACCGACCCTAAACGTAAATTATAAAGCAAGCGCTATTCCTATGAACGCTATCGGTTCACGCCTGCCCGAGTTGTTAACCCTGTACTGCGCCCTTCGTCTTGGCAAACCACGATAGATAGTCTACCTCGCAGCTTCATCGTCATTATACAAAATTACACCAGCCTATTGTCTTTTATTTGTGTCAGCTTGCGAAGTGCAGTGGAGCGGCGCAACAGAGATTAGGCTGTCTAAATTTGGGCTTAAATTTTAATCGCCGTTTAAGGCTTCCCTAACGGAGCACTGAACAGCATCTTTATATTATATATTTTGGCAGTAGTTCCTTGATTGTACGCCAGAATTTTAATACGGATACTTAGCTCATTAAAAGACATTTTTGTCTGAATGCTTAGACCGATACTTAAAATATTCTCACTAGTGTTTTTGGTATTTTTAATAAAAAGTGGTAGCAAAAAAAATATCCTTGGGGCTTATGACGTAAAATGTTTCCGAAAAAGACAACTGTAGAATATAGGTAATACTGTCTTGTGATTGTGTTAAGACTTTGTAAAATATAACGAAATATATTTAAAATAAAATTATTGTTGCAAATAAAATTATAATCAATTTTTATCAGCAAATTCTGAAAACATCATCTCACTGTAACTCATAAAAATCAGGACCAGTTAGACGCGTTATTTTTCACTTGGCTTTATTTTTACGCGAAGCTACATCGGCCGGCATCGAACCGGATTCTAATCAATTTAATTTATCAGGGATCCCCTGGAGGCGGCCATTCACTTCATTTAATGCGCGTATTTTGCGGCTCAGCTGATTGTTTTGAACCATTCGGTTGTACGGTCCATTTAGATTAATTATTGGATTACTTCATTTAGCTGCGAATTATTTATGAAGATACCTACTTGCTGTCGAATATCATTACATTTTGGGCGTCGGTTTATTTTACATTACTTTACGGTATTCCACGATGTCTCAATTACTCAATCTACATAAGATATACAATATGGGTGTATCTAACATCACTGCAGATTTATTTTGGAAAAAAATATTAAAGTGAGCATATTTAATAGTAAATTGTTCTTTCAATGTAATCCATGTTTATAAATTATAGAAGTATCAAATTGTATGGTTGAATGTATGTGTATAACTATGTATGACTGTATGATGTTAAGTGGTAGTGGTTAAGTGAGACTGGTAGACAGAGCTCGCCATCTTTATAGAGTCGCAATTAACGCCAATGTTCTTCAAAGGATTTACTTCTAGATTTACTTCTAACTGGTCTAGAGTATATTATTCTTTTTAAGCACTTATGCAAGAACGCAACCATATATTAGCAGCATAAATCAATACAGTCCCATCGTTTCTCCTTCAGGACGCCAACACATTAAGAATATTGTAAATCAAACGTTTATTACAGCTAATACAATCACAATGATGGAGGTAGGTCCAGTAACCTCAACGGCGCTGGCCGTAAGAAATATTAATTATCGTCAAGATTAAATAGGAAAGACGGCAATCGAAGACCGAAATGAGGGTGGAATTACGACAGCGGCGGCATTTGTCCCGGCAACTAATAAAGGAGACAATATTGCACTCGATACGTATAAATGTGCGAGCAACATTTGGGGCGTGATATTAATTCCGCCAGTAATTGCTATCGGTTTCCACCCGAGGCTGCAGCCATGAGCCATGAATACGGGAGTTACCGCTATTTGTTCCTGACGTTGCGGTTTAGGGTTTTACCTCCGCCCCGTCCCATATTTATTTTCTTCGAGTTTTGTCCAAACACAATAGTCGAGTGGATTATCGTGACCGTTTCGATAGTTTCTATTCTGTGTTGTGGACACAATGAACTTGTTTGAATTAAAGCATGATATTGTACCTAAATGGCTTAAAATGTAGAGCTCTAAAATATTTCCTAATTTCACGACCATAAAGCCGAAAGATTACTATGTTTTGACGTCATACGTGTAGCCGCTAGCACGTCTGTAAGTGGATAACAACAGGGAGCGCCAGTATCAAAATCTCGTCATCCATAAATTTAGGGTGCGCGGTTACGCCTGCTACCAGCTGAGCCGTATAAGCTCCATTGTGCATAACCGAAGAGGGACAGGAAACCACAACATAGCTCCGCTAAACTAGCACCAATGTATCGCTAAACACTTTGGTTAATTAATAAACCTACTTTATCAACGGAAAGGCGTTTATATTAACACATTGAGTTAATAAAATTGTTCGCCAAAAAGGCGAAGCAGTCTATGTCCACAAAAACCAAGATAATTTTAATATCAATACATTCATAAGCTTATTATTAGTGCGCTAAAGAAAATTATACCCCACCTACAGGAACAAAATAAGGCATCGTCGCCTAAAAGATAAGTAGGTCGTAACTCTATTCGGTGAAGGGCCTCTCGTCGTAGTCAACGTAGTGCTACCAAGATTGCGAGAACCCTCACGTCTCTTATATCGGAAGAAGGATCGACGAAGATAGCAAAGAGTGAAAGGATTGTGGTGGGTCGATTATTAGTGGTCGCATTGTACGTACTCGGTTCGATGCACTGTGTGAACGGAGGCTCTCGTTATTTTCAATTTCCATACGCGAGCACCCTTCCTACACGTTTCGTGTACAAGTACGAAAAGCGGGTGGATTAAGCCATGAATCTTGTAAAGACCTGAGTTGATTTAACTGGTTTTGGGGGAAAGCATTCGCGATTGTTTTTACATGAGTAAAGTTATTATTATAACACCTATGATTTTAATATTTACTTATATCTATTTTGTGCTCGAATAGTATTTGCATAAGGTTCAATTAAAATACATGCCAAGACAAAACAGCAATGAAAATTGTAAGCTTTCTATTATAAATATGTGCCCACATTCATATAAATCCATGATAATATTATTAATGCTAAAGTAGTGAAGACTTTTTATAAAATTATCTTAAAAAACGTTTTAAAATTAATGATAATATGAAAGTAGTTACAATTACGAAAGATTCAATCCTCCAATTTGTTCTCATATTAAGCGAAATGGAAGAGTAATGGTTTGTATTGCTATATTTCGATTTAAAAGTATTGTTAATATAATAAATAAAAAGAGTACATATGTATAATTTTACACGCTATAGTACTCTAACGTCTGTGTGAAATAGTTTCTAGAAAGTTGATAAAGTAATTTCAAGTAATATACTTAATAAGAACTATGAATTACTAGTTCGATTGAGGAGTAAACATTAGTTACAGCGATTGACTTCACGGAGCATTTAACTTTTTTCATTTACTAAGTTAGCTAAGACAAATAAAAATATATTGTATATACCCTTGGACTGAAAACTAAACCAATATAAGTGAATATTTAAATAAATTATACGTTAATACACATTTATTAATATGTAAAAACCAATTCGTAGCTTACGCTTTTATAACGGGAGAATTTTCGAACTTTTAACATTATGGTTTTGCCTGCTATATCTGTGCAAAATCACGGCAGACCTGTTAAGAATTAAACATTTATAGCTTAGGGTCTATACGCACTTGACCTTTTTGCGAAGGAGGTTCCACTTAAAAATATTAAGGAAGATGAAGGTGAATTAAGCAGGGGTTATTATAACACATTTCTGGCAACACCGGCAAGGTAGATGAATGGCCGGGGTACAATGAGAAAATTGTATTTCCATTTTTACAATTTCAATTTAGTATTAATTTCAGTTGGGAGCCGAGCCGTGCTCGCTACCACACCACATGTAAAATATGGATCGGCTAAGCGAAATTAAAATGCTCTATAAATTGTGATTTTTGCAAGTCCCAAAGTGGAGAAGGCTTTTTATTATTTATCGCCTGCGCGCTCATGGCCGGCGTCGACTTACTGAAAATCGCTGTGTTATTATTCAATTTACTTGTTTAAAATATTAACTATGACGTTATTTCGAAACACTTTTTAGACGGGACTAATAAAAGCTGCATGCATAATGCTTTTTATATTGAAATAACAGCTTATACTCATGATCTTATTGATTTGCCTGAAGTAATGTAATTATAGATAGCTGTAGGTAAATATTTATTTATTTCTAATTTTGAAATAAATCGAATTAAGGCTTATAGCGATAAAGTCGCCGGATTCAGAGTTATGGCATGTATTATGTTGTGTGTTAGTTATAATTATGTCACTGTAGTGTGTCAGGTGGGAAGTAAATAAGAGAACTTTGCTATTTGTAATCGTTTTAAGCCTGACAATTTTCCGTACGGGACAATCCAATCGTACCGAATAGAATAAATACGAACGTGTTCGGAGCCACAACGAGCGTACATCTTGCAATCAGCGAGCCACCTCTGCACACACTTGAGGCACTGATTTTGCTCTCCACCTATTTCTTGCTGCTTTAAGTATATAGCATTAGCACTAGTTTCGAAAATGTACTCACATTTTCCATAAATATTAGAACGGCAATTATAAATGATATTTTCGTAAGTAATCCCTTCGTTCGATTAATTCATGCATATTGTTATTTTTAAAGCTTGTCCTAAATATATATATGAATGAATTATCTACTCATTCATATCATTGCAATGTAAATATCTGGTCTGGTACCTACATTAATTGTGAATCTGTAAAAATGTTCCTTTCTATATCAAAAAAATAAATGAACTATGCTATACTTTTGTTATTCACGTAGAATCCTCTTAAAATATATTACCATTATTCTATTTTCGTAATTCTATAACTGTTGTTGGAGTATATAAGTAATAACCTTCTTCTTTTTATTCGAAAGGGAAGATCGTATGAATTTTTACGTGCGCTTACACGATCTAGAAATTGAATTGTATTTTCTATAAGTATATCATTAATGCGAACGTCAATATACGTAATATTATTAATATTTAAAAAATTTGAACCTTTTAAAAACGTAATTAAATTATTTGACAAAATTTCAATCCTCTTGCTTGCTAGTTACACTACTAGTCAATATGGAATTATAGAAACATAGATAGAAAACAAAAGACGATAAGAAGATTACGTTCTTCTATCGTATTCCCTTCATTCGTTGAAGTTTTTTTTAAATTACTAATATCCTGTAATATTGGCCTTAGATATATACGTACATCCAAAATATACGCACTTTTAGATAAGATGTTATTGTCGTGTCAAAGTATTCATCTTAAATGACATAGTTTCATATAATACGTAGTTCCCTCTAGTAATCCTCAACGAGGTAGTCAGAGCAGTATACACTTCTACGTTCACCAGTTATGTTTATTTCCTACTATGGAATAGATGTTGAGTCTATTGCCATACGCCGGGCATATATCCAGACTCCGAGCTACTGCTTGAAAATCTAAGTTAGAAAATTTGAATAGTGCCCGACCCGCGATTTGAAGGC
>DWDV01001896.1:0-12374 GCA_018245615.1 Mimoniades ocyalus | reverse complement strand
TGTGTGTGTGTGTGTGTGTGTGTGTGTGTGTGTGTGTGTGTGTGTGTGTGTGTGTGTGTGTGTGTGTGTGTGTGTGAATTAATTTGTGTGTGTGTGAGTGTTAGAGCATGTTATCGTTAGACCATGTAACATCACGCCTGTGAATGATAATTTATCATGGATAATCACAATCGATGGACCTTGCCGTACGAGTATGTCCGTTTTAAACAGTACATTTCGAATCCTCCCTCTATTTCCGAAACACGCATGAACTCAGGAATTGATGGATAATAGAATCATACAGTAAACATATTGCAGTAATCATATTGCATCATATTGTTTAATTTTTCAAAGTTCCATCTCAAATAGTTCATCAACAATGTGCAATATATTTTGCCGAATAGTTAGGTGCATCTCTGGGGGTAATTAGCCGTTGGCGAAGTTGATCACTGGGCAGTTCCAGAGGCCCCATTCTTGATTGACGTTTTCGAGAGTTCTAAGCAGTTCAGGATGACCTTGAGGTTCTCTTATGAGACTGGCCCATTGCTGAAGTGTTTAGTGAACCTGATTGCTTAGCCGGGTTAGTGGGTTCGATTCCTACCCAGGCACAAATGTTGTGCCCATCATACAAATATTTGTTTTGGTTGTAAATTGAACCCACAACAGAAGCAACCGGGATGTCAGCGTTACTAATCACTCAACCAACATAATAGCTATTTTTAGTTTCCAAAGCAAATACGTTTATACTTTAGTTTATACTTTACTGATACTCTTATAAAAACTGCATCATTGGTCTAGTAATTGCAAGCGAGACTTCTAAGCGAAAGGTTCAATCCCCGGTTCGGGTACTCTTGGGTTTATCTAACTTAAAAGTCCTTGCAGTAACTCGGAGCCTGGATTTCTACCTGGAGCAGGGCAATAGGCTCAAACCCTATAGCAACTACGGAAACGTAACTGGGGAAATGTGGCAGTTTGTTACACTCCTCTGCATACCCCTTCAAAGAGATACAGGCGTGATATTTAAATGTCTCATCTCTGAAGCGCTTGTCAGATAGCAAGCGATAGAATTATCAAGCAGTGAACGAGGATCGAGAACGCGACTTGAATTATTATAGACCTATTTTGCATTCTGCAGATGTGAAAACGCGAAAGGATTGTACAAGGGAAAATAACTCTTAATGCATTACTCATAAGGTACTAATTCGTGTTAATATTAAAAGGGGATAGATTGAAAAAGAGATTGAGTAAAAACGTGTATTACCAGCGATTTATGGCTTCAGCATCAACAATTTTCACCTTCAAACATAAAACTGCTATTTTTTAAACCGCACATATGGATAAAGTCATGAGCCTGAACAGAGTTTTATCGCAATTATATCATTGCGCCAGCATAGTTATGTGGTGAGCCGAGAGTTCCAAGTGCCAAGTGTCTTTTTACTTGCTGATCTGCCGTGTTACATATTCTGATTCTCTTATTAGTTTATGTTTTTGTAGATACTTGTGCTCATCACACAAACATTTATTCTAGTTGGGTATCGAACCCACGTCCCTCGGCGCAACAGCTAGGTTCACTAACCACTGAACCAACGGCCCAGTTAATAGTTAAGTATACTGAAGCCAGTCCAGTAAATTTACTAAAGTATTCAGATGGTAATTAACTTATTAACAAGATTGTCCGTAACCGAGCTATTAATAGTCATTGTTATAAATGATCATAGCGAATGTTAACAGAAGAGTAAAGCAAGTGTTCTTTTTAATAAGGTTTACTATTGGTAGATGTTCTCAGAAAGAAATTAAATACGTCTTGACTGTTTGATGGTTTATGGTGACTGCTCGCACACTTACATTGTGGAATAAGCGAATACGAAATATGCAATTTTGAATCGAACAGAGTACATATTATATTTAGCATAGTACGATCTGCAGCTCTACATATTTTAGCTGTAAACTCTCTCCACAGACCAATGTTTAAGTGGTCTGAGTGGTTAGAGTGTAGAGAGAAATTAATCGTAATTAAAGTAAAATTAACTACTATGAAACATTTGGGAAAAAATCTTAGAAACTCAGAACATTAGAGTCCCTTAAGCTTCTTCGTCATTATGGATGAATAAAAAATGTTTCCTCCGCAGTACATCCGAACGTAATCATTATTGTATTTATTGCTCGCAGGTAATATAAGTGAGCTTTCCACGCAAATTGAAAAGAAACGTGATCCAGATTTCTTTTTAATGTCCACCCGTGCGTGTTTTGTCTGCCGAGGGTAATCAGAGAAAATTCAGGCAAACTATAGCGTCAGTCGTAGCGGGCTGCTATTTATAGAGTGACGTAGAAAGCATCGTAAATAATATGTTTAAAGTAACTTGAAGTTATTTTTTAAGAGGCAACAATTTCTAAATCAATAGGTAGGTACATATTTCTGTCAAAATATAATTATAATTTGGTCAAATAAGCTCTGATTTACAACCAGGTTATAGAAACGTAATTATAATTACATTTAATGAAAGATCGATTTATCAATTTTAATTATTGCTTGTGACTGCCTCATTGGTCGTGTTGGGTGCAAGCGCGACTACAGATCGGCAGGTCCTGGGTTCAAATTCCGGGTCGGGCACTATTGGGTTTTTCTAACTTAGATTTTCTAGTAGTGGGTCCTAGTCTGGATATGTGCACGGTGTATGGCAATAGACTCACCATTTATTCTATAGTGAGACGTAAACGCAACGTAGAAGTGTACTACACTCCACTGCCTACTTTTTCGAGATTTACAGGCGTGATGTTACGTTTATTTATTGCATATAAGTTGCGGAAACCATTTTACACCATCAATTACATATGGGATCACTTGATATTTTAACAGCACACAATTGAAGCTTTAATTCGAATTTAGATACATATCAATAAGTAACATTCAATGAAATAAATCTGCTATAACACTTACAAGAAGTAAATCTTGAAATATCTTTATTATAAACAGTGCCAGTATTTATGATAAGTAATACATGATGTACTGCGCGATCATAAAACAAAATAAAATGATAATTGCAGATCTTATATCAATAGGTTCTCATTATCAAAAGGTAACTGTCTGCTAGGGATATTAATAATTAAAGCTTCTCCTAAATACCTAACTACAACGTCATATGCTTGAGTATAACTGTATACCTCATTCCGATTAGATCGACCTGGCGTAGAATTTCCAAAAATAATTATCTTTTCTGATGACCCAAATTATTTTTCTCTGATTGCTTTGTTTATAGAGTGGTGGTGATCGAGTGTTGACCAAGAGCAAGGGTTATATGGCCGGTCGGGTATTATTGAGTTTTGCTAACTTGAAATTCCTAGTCACGGGGTCTGTATTTGTGCCCGGTGTATGGCAACACACTTATGACGTCATTAGTAAAACATTGGAGTGTACTACACTCCTCTGTTTATCCCTTCGGAGATTACAGACGTGAAGCGATGCTTTGCCGAATTTGTATGCTGAGTAATATTGAGTATTTAATTAATTTATATATTGGAATTAAATGTATTATTATATTTTTCTATATCTTTTCAAAACCGCTGTTCACGAGCAACTATTAATGTCAGTGTTCTAATGATATTATTCCATACTTTTGTTTCTCATTGTTTGAAAAATCTATTTACGAGCGTTTCTGTTGCTGACGTTTATCGCCGGTTTTGCATATTTCCTGTCGCTCTCAGGCCGTTCCGTTCTGATGGAAAAGTAAATTGTACTTGGATTTAAAGTCTTCGAAATTTATGAAGAAATTAATTTCTATTTTGTATTCATTATACGCTTATTTTTAATTAACCGTACCCTGCCCGCGTCGCTATACGTAGTTAAAAATTTCTAAGATTGATTTCTTTATCACCGAACTTAGTTTTGTAACAGGACGGCTCTTAAAGAATTAATGAAGGAATTCTGTAGGAACTTTAAATACCCATTTTGTTGAAGAACGTTTGTCACGTTAGCAGTTTTAAGTAAAGAGTGAGTAAGTATTGTTTTTTTATGTCAAATTTGAAAAACAATCAGATCATCATCATTCATATCACATTAACGACTCTCGTGTTAAGAATGTTAGTATAGATGGCTTTTTGTTTAACAACATGCAATAAAAAATTTCTGTATTCCTTAAACATTTTTACACTTCAAAAATTTTGTGATCAAAGCAATTAATTTTTTCTTAATACGTTTATAGTATTGGTTTAAAAATTTTGACGGATCATTTGTATAAAAGTTTATTAAACATTTGGTTTAAAGAACGAGAATATTTTTTAATATTCCATATTGGGACGTAAAAGTAACTGGTGGAACATGAGTGTTCTTCATTCCTCATCCTACCTATTCTGGGATTACAGTCGTGATGTTACTTTTTTTGTTTTTTTTTAAACTACCGGTATCTTTGATATTAAAGTAAGGAACAATGAAACTCATTTCCTTTTACCCTCGTTCTAAAACTACAACTTGAAACTGGAACGAAAATGAAGTCAAAAATATTTGTGCTATGTTTGTTATGAAAAACATTACAAAAATATGTTTACCCAAATTGACCTACTCTTCGCTAAATTAGATATTTATTATTACAATTTTCATCCTCAATATTTCGATCATAAATAATGATCGCGGATCAAAGCTATCAGAATGACAAATCTCTCGATAAGTCATCAATTTAAGATTCTGACATTTGAAGAGGAGAGTATTTTCAATCTACCTTATTTATTCGCTCATTTCCCCTGTTGCAATCAAAACGTATTCATATTGGTCTGTAAATATATTAAAAGAATTTATACAAAAAAATTTAAACAATCGAAACATTCAGATGTTCTAAAGGTAAAATGTGGTACAACGTCCATCCAATACAAATAAAACATGATACTCAATTGGAAATACGAGTGGAAAAGCTTTCTCAATGTAATCAAAGCACTAGGAACAGAAAGCTGTGTACATCCTGACAATATTGGAACTGCGCTTAATAAGTACGAGAATAAAGATAGACTTGCCAGAAGGAATACAAAAATAGTTCCAGCGAATTAAGTTGTGCATAACGTTTTTGATACGACTAAAGAAGTTAATGGGTTATCAATATGATAATGAAACATATATAAAATATTGTGTAAAAAAATTAATTCGATTTCTTCATATATTAATGATGGGGTCCTAAAGCCTATGCCGAAATTAATTCTAGAGGCTTTACTGCCCTTGAGGGCTAGGATAAAGTTTGTAGTAATCCTTAAGACAAAACACAACATTGTTGACAGAGTTAATGTTCGAATTAAACGACAGTCTCTACTTTTGCAGAGATAGCTTTACTAAAGATACACAGAAGAATTAGTTTTATAATAAATATCAAATATTCACTTACAGATTTTAATTTACGAAAAATATAAATCTTCGTAGATACACACACATTGACAGTCTATTTCCTTATATTGAGCATAATACACATTGGTACTCAATATATGAGGATTACAGATGATATATGAGGATGAGGATATAATATGATGAGGATATATGAATATATGAGGATGTCAGATGACATGAATATTAAAGACTAAGAAGAAGAGCAAAGTGCAAAAGCTGAGTAAACGCAAAATTCAACGAAAAATGAAGTCCTTGACACCCGCTAGCCGAAATTTTAGGTTACGAATACAACTTTTAGTACGCTTGGTCAAATTTAAATATATTATTAATCTTTAATAATACTCAACTAAATGACAGGCTTTAATGAAATTAAATGTTAAATGAAATATTGTAAATATTGGATTGCTATCATTTTCAATTTTTCTACGAGTTTGATTTCGCCTGTTTCAGATCATAATAAAATCTTCTTTATCGAACGTTGTCTTGCTATTGGAGTTGCTAAACATGACAGATATTCCACAATCTATTATTCTGTCAGGGCGAAAGCCTCTTATTATCCATATAAGCATCTCTTCAAAATAAACGAAGTTTTGACTTACTCATAATTATTAATTCACGGCTTTATAAAAGTATAACCTTTTAATTTATTTTATAACCATCTTAAAAGAAAATAATCCGTACCAAATAGGTCAAGATTTGACTGATGGAGAAGTTAAAAGTCTCCTAAGCTGGCTTACATGTATGAAGAGAGTGATGAATGTGGAAAGAGAGCGGCAGGTCCATAGGGATATAAATATTTGGCATTCTGTGCTTTCTGCCTACCCTGAGACCTGGTGTGATGATATAAGCATAATAAATTTTTTTTTTTCTAGACGCTTTATCTTATTTCAAATATCCATGTGCTCATAAGTGCAAACTGCAATAAAATTATCTGTCACATTAATTTTCAAACGATATTCAGTCTCCTTCGGAATAAACATCACAGTAGCTGTACCGAATAGCTTACTCTACTTCGCCGTAAATTTAGTTTAACCGTTGTAACCGCTTTCCGATAAACCGTATTTAGCTCTTTGAAGATGTGTACACATGCCCTGACAGTGGAGAGTCAGACCGATTCAATTTAGTAAATTGTTCACGTAAGACTCCACATCCGAACGCCACTATCTTGGTTTGTTCACACTGCTATGCTTTTTGAATTTTAACAGATACTATTTTTAGACTTCACATGGAGATCTTTACAAATTTTCTTTCATCCACTAGCTGTGGCACTTTTTTATTACTTGAATCTGGAAAACTCCCATAAATCGGATACGTGATCATACTGTATACTTAGTTATTTAGACTTAATTCTATTAAAAGTTGGGTGATCTTAATGCTTTAATCGTCATTATCTACCAGAGGAACTTTGTTGAAGGCGTAATTTTGACGCAGACGTTTAAAACCAACCAATTACGAACCCTTTACAAATATCATAATGATCATCAATCCACTTTTACTCCCTCGTTGGTCGTGTTATGTCGTTATAAGACGAACTAAAAAAAGATATGTGTAGATATTGAATGAAAGTACGAATATATAAAAAGTATTGGGTTTTTGTTCCCAAAATCGCCTAACAGAATGTCAACGATGCTCACTCCTTACAATTAACAAACTAACTAATAATGCCTGTCCTGACGAATATTACAATCAATTAGCCAATAATTCTCATGTTGCACCCAAGATGCAAGTTAATAAAATCTTCTTTCATAACGCAACATACTCGAAAATGTCGTACTACAGTAATGTAACGTTTCGCAGTACAAAACTTTTGAACAGTTCACGAAGGACTCTTTCAGAAGTCGATTGCTCTCATTTAATTACTCAAGTAATGTTTTACTGAATCGCTAATGAGAAAATCCTCAAGGAACTCATTAGTCCGGAGTGGAGTGTTTTTCAGTGTTCCTTTTTAATTCAGGTAATAGGCTTTTTATAATAATAATGTGGAATATATTTTTATACGCATTTTATAATAATCATATTTTAAATATATGCCGTGTTCGTCACCACAATTGAAAAATACCTCAATGGTCCACTTTTAAACCATTTATTTATAAATGCAACTGAAATACGTATATGCAACTTAATGAGAGAGATATAAATTGATTGAACACATTATGTTTAAACATGAAATATTAAAAGTGGGCTTTAGTGACGGAGTAGAAGGTAATAGATTGTTAATAATCAGCAATAATATCAATATAATTATAAATGTATAATGTGCTGTATTTTAAATATAATAAAAATACTTAGTTTCATGCTTAGAAGATCTGATATCAACCAGTATATTGGTTTTTAATTTAAGGCTAACTTTGTAGATATACCTGAGGTTACCAAACTCTCCAATTAATGCTATGAATCCTACCAACGATATGTACTCCTATATACTACTCGGATCTATGGCACTATGAAGCGTACTTAAAAATCGGATTACATTCATTATTATAAAATCTCACCATAATCATTAGCCCGTCTAAGTTAGTGCTGGATGTAGACCTCCCCTGAGGGGTTTTTGCCCATAACACTCACACCCGGCATGCGGCCACCGGCCACACGATACAGTACCTACGCTACGCAACGGGATACGCTGCTGTCCGCAGGCAGACAGGGTACCTAGCTACGGCAAAAATAGCCGTATACAGGCAGCCGTATACCCTTTCAACGTAACATCACGCCTATAATCCCTGAAGAGGTAGGCAGAGGAGTGCAGTACACTCCAACGTTTCACCAGTTACGTTAACGCCCCACTATAATAGGTGGTGAGTCCGATGTCCGAAGTCCGAGCCACTATTAGAAAATCTAAGAAAAATCTTATAGTGCCCGGCTCGGGATTTAAATCCGGGATCTCTCGTTCGGCAGTTGCACTTGCATCCGACCCGATGAACGAAACCGTCTTAACTTTTATTATTTAACGTAAATATTTTATTTAACCTAAAATTAGATATTGCTTATCTTATTTTATATTATCTTATTTCTAGGGATATGAAATGAAGTAAAACAATTGGCACAGAGAAGAAATATTTTTTTTCTAAGTTGCTCCTTAAGATTATGCCTCTTATCTAAAGTGCCAATGTACAACGATTACCACAATCTGGAGAATTGGCCATTAAGGTCTTTCCATCCAAGGGAATTGCGAAGAAAAAGTGCTAAGGACGTACCATCTACGTTTAGTGTACCAGTCAAGAAAAACCTATCCAATGGTAATGATGAAGAAAATTTTCTAAATGGAAGCAAAATAAAAATAACCAAAGCAAATGCGGGCGCTTTGGGGAATGATTAAGCCTACCCTTATAGTAATGTGTACAAACACGGCGCAAGCGTAAAAACTTCAAGATCATTTCTACTTTACTTACATACATATCTTCACGCCAGGTTACTCACGGGATTAGCAGAGAGTACCGAGTGCCAAGTATCTTCAACTTTAAATACTTGCTGCGTTTCTACATTCTTCTTCTTCTGACTACCCCATCGGCCAGTATCTGGCCTATTTGATCAAGATAGGTAAGTCTTGGCCGATCTCGGCACCTGCGTCCATCAATATTCGCATTGTACGAGTATATTTGCTTCGTCAGAAATACAATGCGAATTTTGTTTCTAGTTTGATAGTAGAATTTGGACAGGCTCCCCTAGTTTACATCATATTCTGTGCTTTAGTAGTTTTTAAATTGTTGTCATTAAATAATAATAAAAAAATTGCAGAATACAATACATCGAAATTTAAGTACTAGAATTAATGTTAGTTGATGATGTGCCGTTTCACATTCTGACTATGTAATTTCTGCCACTGCTTATAGTTCACAAAAACAGGGCTATCTCATGTTTGATGCTATTGGCATTAAGTCCCCGCTTCGTACATAACAAATAACAAAAAAAAAATAAGAGCAATTTCAAGATACTGTGTTCTAATTCTTATTTAAATTTAATATTAAGAAAAGCAACAATAATATTGTGCGGCCACCGTCTGACCTCAGACTGGGAACAAATACTGCAACGGTAACCGGACAGATGTTAATCTTTATTTGCACATTTTATATCATGACATAATAATATGCCCAGAGATAACTTTACTTTCAAACTTAGGGTAAGTGGCCCAACTAATCACATGAATATTTGAATCCACAAGCCGGAGCTCGGTGCAACAAGATGATAAATGGGTCTATCAAGGCCGCTAGCTGAGATGCCTCGCGTCATCTTCAATAATTCTCATCTTTTTCTAATCTCAGCATGTCCTACTGGAATATGAAATTCACATAGACACCTACTTATTCCTTGAAAAATAGGAAGTTCCTGAGAGGCAACAGTGCATAAATTGTTCCGAAATCTCAAGAATTGGCTTCGACGGTATGCTTTTGGAAAATATTTATTATCTCGGACTCCGAAGAATATTTTCAAGGGGTATTTTAGAGATATTCAAATTTCGTTTTCGCTCGTAATTCTGTGAAGTTCTCCAGAAACGCGTTACGTACCATAATTCTGTCAGACGAACTGCCTCCGTATAATGTGATAGCGCATTACGAATGTAGTCAGGCTTAAAAAAGTCGTTTGAAAATAATGCCGCTGCTTTGCATATTTATTGCAGTAGACCACATTTTTAAGTCTTTATTAAAAACGTGGTTGGACTAGTGTGAAATATAATTTAAAGCGGGAAAATAAAAACTTAGAACGACGTCATTGAAAAGTTCAAGTGTTTTACGCGCTTGCAGTTAAAATGGCGATAGTAAAAAATTTACTCTATCCAAAATGTTCAGTCATTTCAAAGGTTTTTTTTTAAATAAACATAATTGTACATGAAGATAGCAGTAAAGTGGCAGGCACCAGTTACAAATCGCTGCTGTCGACCATGCATATAATTCTCGTGAAACACAATGACATGACTTACTTTTAGTTTAATTTTAATAAGTCTTAATAATTAATTTACAGTAAGATTGTTAATTAGTAAGTAGGTACTTGGTTTTTGAAAATTAATTACTTTTTAATTATTGTCCGAAAAACGTTTTATACAGTTCATAAGTAACGAGGGGATTAGTGGTGGCCTCTAGCGTGTGGTGAGGTTTACATCGTCTCTTTTCTTCAATAACGTAATATTGTCATGATAAAGTATTTAGACAATATTACGTTATTGACGCAAAGAGGTGACATATGTGAACTGTCAAGCATGCGTCTGGCTGGATACTAACATATCACCCTAATTTAACGTCAATGCTGATTTCAAACAGCACTGTGTACTGTCAGCCTGATTGTTTATTGTATATCTGGATAAATTCCACCATCCCGTATCTATAACTGGTGTATACAGATGTCGGGACTGTAAGGATTTTGGATACTGGGTGCTTGCTAATAATTTCTTTGATTTTCTATATTATTAATTGTATTTAATGAATGTTTTATACAAAACAACAACATAGATATTAATAGCATAGGTATTAATTACTCCTACCACTCGGAATTTCGAACAGATGTGCGAAACTGTTGTCTAAGCATTAAGTTTTTCAAGAAGTTATTTAATACCCTGTTTATGCTATAAAATTATAGATCACGCGGTACGATTTATTGTTTTCGATTCGGGGACAAAAAAAAATATAAGTAAATGTGCACAGAACATGTGTAATAATTTGATATCCGTCGCTTGTAACTCAAAATTGTGGTAAAGGTAAGTATTGTATTTAAGTCTCGCATATCACAATTCGATAACAGGAGCCGTACATTAATGGAAAATCGTTATAATAATAGGTACGTAATAATATATACTTACACGATCAAAGCAAATAATATTTTGAGGCGAAATTTCCATACGGCTAATGTAAGTGATACATAATATAAGGGTCCAAGGGTCGTTCCTTGTAAGACCCTTTTAGTTGAGAGCAATAAATCAGGCCCTAATGGAGTGTGGGACCTCGTACTATGGGCTATACGCATAATATTTCTAAATTCCAGACTGACCGTGGATTAGGTCTAGGGCTAAATGGGCAGAATATTGAGTGGAATAGATGTTGACACATCGTAAAGCTTACAATAAGTGGTTGGAAACATTTTATTGGGATATTTCGTTTCGATGGCTTTCAATGTAGCACTGAATCCATAAATTTTAAATTATGTATATTTTTAATACATTGCAAAAATTTATGAGGTATTTAGGATAGCTTAAAACTTTGAAAAAATTGTTAACTTATTCTGAGAACACTAACTTCAAAGATAATATCCACCCAATTGAGTCGTTTCTTAAATAAATGTAATCGCCAGTAACATTCTACGCCACTTTAAAACTTCAATTACCACCTAAAGGGACGGTTACTTAAAATAAAGTGGCGTA
Source organism: Mimoniades ocyalus (assembly GCA_018245615.1). Taxonomy (NCBI): domain Eukaryota; kingdom Metazoa; phylum Arthropoda; class Insecta; order Lepidoptera; family Hesperiidae; genus Mimoniades; species Mimoniades ocyalus. The sequence continues at coordinate 687 of DWDV01001896.1, read as the reverse complement.
CTTTCGTGATACGAAAAGTTGAACGTTTCAGCAAAGCCCAAGACGAGACAAAAAACCGTCTCCAAAAATAGGAGAATGGATGTCATTAATTTTGAGGCATTACGATGTATTTGCGCAAACTTCTTCTTTCGTAATATTCTTTCTCATTTCATGTTTTAATTTCTTTTTAATAGAGTGCCGTTTGTTCTTGTAAGAGAATCGATTGTAAGTTTCTTGTTCGGTTTGTGTTCGGTTTTTCATTTCTCCGCTGTTGATACACTTTACACGTTGATATTCGGTAAAAATGTGATTCATCGTGTGCTAAGAACTGTGTGAACTGATCATATTATGGAGAGTTCATGGCAATGATATATCTATGTGCTTTCTTATAATCGACTTTATTTGCGCGGACGCCGAACTAGTTCCGATGTAAACTCTTATCCTTGACATAACCTTGCTGGAAGTTTGGGTAAATAATATGCTTCAAATTCTGTGTCCATTCCCGGTGATGAACCTATCAACGTGTTAAATTTTAGCAACAACCCTACGTCAGTTTTGTACGGTCAACATACCAAACAGTTATTTTCATATTTAATATTGCTATGAATTTAATAAAAACAAACGTAACTTGTAATCCTGTAATCCCCGAAGAGGTAGGCAGAGGAATGCAGAACACTCCCACGTTTCACCGGTTACGTTTACGTCCCA
>DWDV01001895.1:0-12377 GCA_018245615.1 Mimoniades ocyalus | reverse complement strand
GAATAGGTGAGCCACCGGCCACATATCCATATTCCGTGCCACTTTTAGAAAATCTAAATTAGAAAAAATTTGTAGTGCCCGACCCTGGAATTGAACCCAGGACCTCCCGATCGGCAGTCGCACTTGCAACCAACACGACCAATGAGGCAGTCAGTAGTTGTATATCTAGTGGTAGACTTCACAATCCGGCGCAATAACCAGAATGAAAAACTAAACATGAACATCAGTATCAAATACGAGTAGATACAAAAAGAAGCAATTCTTCAGTCTACTATTTCAGTACCTAAACATACACATACCTACACAAATGTACCTACATACAGGATTACTTCCTAATTCATTACTTCAGAACAGGTGACGATGACAACAGTAGAATATTTTATTTAGAGTTGAACGTCTTGTGAGTCATTTCGGCAAGATGAATACTAGTGGTGACTTACGAATGTTATATGAACATACATACGATATGTGAAAAAATGTCTTATATAACTTGTTTTAAGAAACAAAAATCCCTTAAGAATTTAAAAAGCAATTGGTCCTTAACATGGAAGCGGAATCAGATTAAATATAAAAACCACAAGTCTCGCGTTTTAGAAACAGTGGACTAATTCACTCCTCCGGCGGTTAGCTGTTTTTACAACAGAAATTTTGCCATATTCCAACACGGAGCTCAATATTTTCTCAGTTGTTTTAATTTTCCCGCAGTTTATCGAAAATGTTTACAGCATTTCTGCTAATTGGCACTCCACCGCAGGATTCAACTGAAAGCCAAACATCACTACAAACATACGTAAATTTATTATTTATTATTTTTACAAAACGTTTTATTTGATTTAAGCATTTTTGTTGCATATCTATTTCATTATTCAACACAAGTCCCAGCTCCTTAACATTCCAACGGAAAAGCTGCATAATGCCACTGGCCAACAAACTATTTCCTCAATAAGAACTCACCGGAAATTAAAACCAGACAAAAGTCTCACGGGACATTAACTCGATGAAAGGGATTTAATTTAAAATTTGCTTTTACGTTCATGTTTTGTTTGGCAAAGGGATTATTGGGAAGATAAATCACCACGGCACTTCCCGAGCAGCTTAAATCGGTGCCGCGCGAAGTTTTTGGCATGCTCTCGAAATTTCAAATCGTGATCACTGTTCGAGTGTGAAGAATTATTCGTGTTTAAATAAATGTAACGGTATACCGCTTTATTTAGCAAAACCAATCCACTGAAAAGACCAAAGTATATAAATTATTTCCATCTCATTAAATATGACAGAATTAACATCAAATAATATTCTTTGCTTTATCTCTATTCTCATTCACATTCTCACGTTCTCTAGTAACAATATTATTACCAAGGAACTCAAGAGACAACGAATGTAGGTACTGTATACATAAAATATAACAATATTCAACTGATTTGTATTGAACAATGATGAAAAACAACAAGAAAGAAACATTAATCACGTACCGATCTGTGACAGACAGGAGTCTGAAACGCTGCGCTGGGACGAACGAATAGTTAGACACAGTAGGTAATATATTTTCTTTTTACATGTCTAGTCTCGCCGTGCAAATGTTTTTCGTTTTGCATTTTAGACAACTGTAATGCGAAAGACATTTGAATTATAAAAGTTTTATGCATCTAATATTTCTGTCTAGTCTGATCCGAGTGAAATCGTGGCAAGTCTGCTTGACAATTTCAACTGTCCCTAGTTTTAATCAACCTAGTAGATTTCTATGTAGTTTATGTATTCACTTTAGATTTCGTACATACAAAATAAAGTTACATATAACTGCAGGTTTTACACTTTGTTATCGGTATCAAATAATAATTATGGTAATATTGATAGGTTTTTATATGGACCTATCTGTATATCCATATATTTATGTATATTTATGGTATGCTTAAATTAATATTAATTTACCTTATTAATTAACCTTTATTTTCGTCTTTTCAATAATATATCTATATTTATGCTAGTATCGAGCCATTTCATAATCACCAAATACACCCAACCTTTACATGATCATTGCTTTAAATTCCAAACCAGTAAAATCACATTCATTAAAATCATTGCCCACTCAACATTGCTGGTCCCGGGAACATCTTCAAGTCACGTGTAATGCAGCTATAAATTACGATTTTATTAGACGCAGGCAATAGTAGCCGTAGATATTTAAATACGGCTAATAATTGAAATACGAATAATAATCTTAATGATTTAAAAACGGCTTTGTGTGTCGACCGTAATACTAACAGAACAAAAAGCTTTCCACATCAGCTGATAAGGCTAATGAGCACAACGGACTCAGTATAAAATCAAATGTTATCGTTAACAAATTTTAAATATAGAAGCCATATAAATTAAACATTAGTTATCAATTCAGTCCTGTATAACACTGATGTATTTTCGGTTACATTTACAAGAAAAATTGACTGATAAAATTTAAGGAATAAAATAGTGAAATTAATATAAGTGTATTTAAGAACATGTAAGTACTCCCTTAATTTAATTGCTCTTATGGACAGTAAAACCATAAAAATTATTAAATTCGAAGGTAAATATGAAAACATGTTCCTCTGATATTCTTTTACGTAAACAAAGATGTTTCAGTCTTTTTCACCTGAAATCTTATTTTCACGTCTGTCTACTCACTAATATTCCGTTGCTTCACTCTACTACAATACTGAGAATCTAGATTTTTTTTTTCAGTTTTCCAACCTGTTTTTTAATTAATTACGTACGTAGTTACGTAGAGAAAAAAGGGCCTGTATGGTAAATTTACCTATTCAGACTATGGCCTTAACCCTCCCATTCTGAGAGGAGAGCCATGTTCCAGCAGTGGAACGATAAAAGGGTCGAAAAAAGAAGAAGAAAACCTATTCGTTTATTTCTTGTATACTATGTATATTACTAAACCACGCGGGTTTTAATTACTCTAAACAAAAATTGTTAATTTTAAACAAGTGGAAGTAGGTTTAAATGCAAATAAAAGTTTATTTTAAAAGATTACAATATTCGGATGTATTCACTCGTAGTGTCACAAATGCAGAAGAAAAAAATTATAGTGGCCACAGACAACTAACAATTAGTCTTACTAAAAATAAAAATACATTAGAAGGCGCAAATTTTAAATTAACATTTCAATAAAGATAATGACACTGGCTGAATACTGACTATTTTTTCCTGCTTAAAGAATGAATTCATCATAATTACGTTCTATGGGAAATGTGGTCTTATTCGTGCCTCTAATGTTTCGTCCATGGTTGGATATCTGAAATGTGCTCCTGTTGCTCGGTTTCACAACAATAATTATATTTAAGCATTCTAGGAGAGCGTCAACCTGTCAACCCAGAACGGTGGGGTACACCTCAGGGGTCATATACGATCACCATCCCACATTGAAGTGACGTCCTTTCTCTCTACTCCGTTGGGGAAATGTTATTTCGTCTATGTTGGGGCACAGAACAAATACATCCCCCACCCCGTGCCGGGACAAAAGGCGATTAAACCTAGCGCTGGCAGATCGTAGTATAGTGCGACCTGCTACATGCCTTGGTAGCCCAGGGGCAGGCAGCATAGACAATGCGAGAAGCCATGTTTTACGATTTCATCCAGCATGCCTAGTGTGGGAATGATGGACATATACCCCTCCCTGGAGGCCTATGTCCAACAGTGGACTTAGACAAGTCGAGGATGATGATGAATGTTATACTGTTTCCGAGAAACCAAATCATATATGACATTTTAAAACTGTAAATAGGTATTACTTCCTTCGCCCCCGAGTACAAAACAACGTTTAAGAGCTCCGCACTTTAAGTTCACAGTATTAATCATAAAGTAGGTAGAATTATATCTTTTCCCGCAGCTGATTCCAGAAAACATGGCAAAAGTTTTCGGTATCGTATTGACGAGAACGGGACGTGGTCCCAATGGACGGACTGTGTAGTTCAAAGCTGTCATCTAGACCGCCAGTGAAACACAACGATGTGTGAGAACTGAATCAATTTGTCCAAGCAGTTTGTTAGAATTCTGTCACACATTTAAATGTTTTAATGTAACCTTAACTCTGACCCTAACCTATAGAATTTGACTGTTATATTTATTTTGTAATAGATAAGAACCTATTCATATTCCAGGCTATTTTGTGACTGTAAATCATTTTAATGTTATAAATATTAAAATAATGCCATTGTGCACATTTTGATAACGCCGACAATTGATATTACAAATATGTCTTATTCAATCAGTGGACACCCGAAAACAAATTCTTTGGCACTCGTAATTTGCCTAAGCTTAAAAGATTTTTATTTTAATCTCCTTTCATTTCGACCAAGTTTTTATTACAGAAACATTATGATGAATTTACCGAAGATGATAGTTAAACCGGCGAAAATTATTGACCGTTATTATAATAAGCCGCGGCTGTGTGGTCCCGGCCCTTGCGATTTGTGGCCTTCAGTCTATGAAGCCCTCAGAAGACCTGTTCTGTCATCGACATGTGATGAATTATTTAATGTAAGTACACACATGAGCCGAGAACAAACGATATTAGACTTGTTTACAACTACCCTACAAAATAGTGAAGAAAATAAAGTTAATTTAGTAAATATATTTTTAGTAAATAAAAAACGTAATATTTTTTTCGATACTACTGTTTCAAATATTTATCAAAATATAACAGTTTTGTGTTTTTAAGAATAAATGACAACGGGAAAATGTCAAAATGTTACCACAAGAAAATACGAAAGCTGCTATTGATGTAGATGTGTCGCACACAGACCTAACTATTCTTATTTAAAAAAAAATGAATAAAAGACTTGTTAAGACTTCTGAAACGTATAAATAATTTAGATCGGAAAACAGTTATCCTTTTATCGACACTTATAAAACTGACGTCCAATTGCGGATATGCCATCATTTATGGTGCTGTAACTCATCATATATGAAAAACAAAAAAATATGTGCCGGAATTGGACCATAATCGCATACACTGTTTCAGCGAAGCTACCTATCCAAAATACATGCTCATCTGTTTTTTCTTTAACAAATGTCATTATGTTCGTATGATATATGTCCGTCCAATTATATTTAACTAATTCCATTCTTCAGTTTCGCTATTCGCTATAAACTTATTATTTATTCCCTATAAATTTTCAGGTGCTTGATGATATTCGCAAAGGCTTGCAATATGTGTTCCAAACTAGGAGCCATTTAGTCCTTGCCATGAGTGGTTCAGGTCACATCGGTCTGGAGACAGTTATCAGCAACCTGCTCGCTCCAGGAGAAACTCTCCTAATCGCTTGGAGGGGCATTTGGGGTGAACGTGCGTCCATTGTTGCTGCGAGATGTGGTACGTACGAATCCAAATTTTAGCTGTAATATACATATATTGGATACATAAACATAATTATGTCATAACTTCATCTGCATTTAATTTATTCAACCAAACCCGTATTTTACATTTTATTCTTTCACCATTCACAATATCTTATACAAAGTCAAGTTTGTAATATGAACTTCGATACACTAAAACTGAAGTTGAAATCGCTAAGAGTTTCGGAACTAAATAAAAGGTATTAAGTATACTTATATCAAGTGTTAATGAAGTGATATGTAAAAATAACTACCACTCGGAAATTAATCATCAAGTAATACATTTATGATCATTAATCTTGAAAATAAACTTTAATGCTAATTACATCGATATCGTCACCCCAGCTACCGGTTGAATTCCAAGAGTTAAAGCTCGAGCCCACTGACGTTCTATTGGAGAGGTCTATGACCAGCATCGGACTAATTATATTGGCACATTTCAGGAGTGAACGTAGAAACTATAAAAATACCAATGAATACCACGTTCAGTTTGAACCAGATAGAGCCAGAGCTGAAGCGGCACCGGCCGACGGCACTCTTCATCACCCATGGGGACTCCTCCACCGGCACCGTGCAGAACTTGGAGGGGCTCGGGGATCTTTGTCACAAGTAAAATTCGTTGCTTAGTAAAATACATAACATCCCAGCATATTCAAAAACGTCTTTACACCATGGTAATATTTCAGAAGCTTAAATAAATACCTAAATTATGTTCCCGCGGTTTAAATATTTATGTAACAAAATCCGTTTTGAAATTATTCAGAAGACTGTTGCCACTGGAAGTTTTTGTTTTGCTTATACAAGTTTATTAATTACAGTACCTCTAAATCTCTCCTCGACCTTAATTTTAAATCAAAGCAACTTAAATGTCCAACAGCGATCGATGCCTCTGTCACTTGGTACGAACACTTCGTCAGATACCGATATTTTAAATTAATTAATATCTTAATAGAAAACCATTGCATGTAAAGCTACATATGTTAGCCCTAAATTTTATTCTAGTTCAAAAAGTTTATTTTCTTCATTTCTAGTTTTCAGAACAGCTTTAAGTTAAAAAGTCTTTTGACTCCCCTTAAGGAACCCACGTTTAAAAACGTAATGTAACGCAGTAGAAAACTGCAAGTGAAACGAACTTCAAAGTCACATCACGTAACTTCAACTTTACATCACGTACTTGTACGTTCTTATATGTAGTTCCTTTGGTAACGTAACTCGTCTATTACAATAGTTGTCTAAGTATTTTTTTTGTATTTCAGCAACTCCTTCAATGTAATGGATTTTAAAATCCTACCGTTATAAATTGTACATTTTTCTAATTTCTCTTTTATGGTGTGCACAGCGGAGTATCCTGTAATACGAGTATCTGTATCCTCGTATATTCAGTGACATAAACTTTCATAATATGTACCAGTCATAAAAGTGTTCATTAATTTATGCATGAACATACGGAGGTAACTACATTTAGGAAAAACATAAATTTAAATAAATTGTTAAATGAACAGAAGTTATATTTTACATATGTATCTTCCAGATATGACACCTTGCTACTAACAGATACGGTGGTGTCCTTAGCAGCAGCACCGTTCTTTATGGACGAGTGGAAAGTGGACGGGGTGTATTCCTCAACGCAGAAGGCGCTCAGTGGTCCAGCCGGAATATCGCCAGTCGCCTTCAGCTCGAGAGCAGAGTGAGAAAACTATTGTTTACATAATCTCTGAACCGTGGTACAAGTTTGAAAATAAAAACATAACTTCCATTAAAGGAAAAAGAAACGCGTACAAATTTGCACTTGCTGATTCTTTCACCTATTGCTTAAAGTATCTGAATTAGCACCTACATTTGTTTCTTCAGCTGTAGTTTATGTTTATGTAACATAGGGCGGATGCAATAGTTAAAATATGCAGATTGCAATGCATTAATTTTAGACATATAATCAGACAACAAGTGGATGAATTTATTTGTTATTGTCCTAATATATTACTCTTTTGCAGCGTCTAACATTAAGCCTGCGTCACGTCCAATGCAGTTAATTATTTCTATGTGTATCATCAGTATTGTGACAAATGACAGTTACATTTTTTTTTAGAAAAAAGATAAACAACAGAACACACGAGCCGCCCTTCTACTTCGACATCAAGCTCTTGGCCCAACAGTGGAACTGCTACGGAAATACCCGAGCGTAAGGGCTTCATTGTTAATTCAGTTATAAGAAACACAAAAATAATATTTTACGTTACAAATATCAGCATCTTTTGAACCCCTTAAAGTCAGAACTACTAAGGTAATAAATATTTGAAGCTTGCAACTTGTCGACTTCGGACTGTCTGGAGTTATCAACGTTGTATGTGTTTTCAAATAGAACTGAAATGTTATTACATTTTAATTTACTTCCAGTTACCACCATACACTGAGTCCTCCACTCCTGTGGGCTCTCCGGTGCTGCCTGCAGGAAGTATGTCGCGAAACCCTGCCTCAGTCCTGGGCACGGCACGCGGCGTCCACCGCACTCTTCCACAAGAAACTCACGGAGTACGGCTTCGAGTTCCTCGTGCCCAGGCCGGAGGACAGGCTGGTCACTGTCACCACTGTCGTACTGCCTAAAGGATACGAATACTTGGATTTCGTCACGTATTTGAGAGATAAGTAAGGGACATTTTTTTTCTACTTTTTTTTAAAGTAAGGGATATTTGTAAACGTATTGAGTAACTTGATACCATGAATTGCCATTGTATATACAACCATAAACATGTTACACTAAAGAGTTTTTTTACATACTTAAAAAACACACGTTCAACTAAACATTAGTGAGACTTCATTTATCCAGCAAATTGATTTAAGGTGTATTTACGCTGTAGAAAAAACTGTATGATTCTTACCGATACAGTGAACAACATTTTTATTCTCCGAAAAAAAAAATTTTTAAACTGCATGTTGTTTTTTTAAGTTGCAAATAAAATATTACCTATTTATTATTAAATACATGCTAGTTGATAGACCGTTTTTGAACAAATACGGCTACAAATTGCTAAACAAATTTCTCATTAAGGGGCATTTTTACCACAACTTTAAAATAGGCGTAGCTATTTTATCATTAGCTTATCACAAGCGTTTGTATACTTGATACATAATAATAATATCTCGGGACATCTCTACACACGGCCATTTGATCCCAAAGTAAGTGTCAAGAGAGCTTGTGGTACGGTAACCAGATGGCTGATAAACTACGAGTACATATCTTACATATAAATATATACTTAAATAGATTTTTTTTTGTATTTATTTACTTGTTACTTTATTTTTTTAACTTATCATTCCAGCCACCGTATTCTGATATTCGGAGGACTAGGCCCAACAGTTGGCAGGGCTCTGCGCATTGGGATCATGGGTGTGAATAGCACTACCGGAGTGGCTGAAGAAATCGCAGACGCTATGATAAACACCATGAAAGCTTTGAAGAAATCTTCTTTATAAATTTATTGTAATGACACGGTATTGAGTCATTTCACATTAATGTTACTGCTATTAATTAGCAGACATATATGTGCATAATTGTGTTCAACAAATCATTGATAGAATGTTGGAATTTAAATAAATTTGTTATTCTCGAACATTTTACCCGAAACACCGTTATATTAATGAAAAATGGGACGACTAATAAATTTTTTAATTCACTTTTATTCCAATTTTATCAGTTCTACTGACAATTTTTTCATATACCTACAATAACAAATGTTAGTATTCTACGGATCGTCGACATTTTTTAAAATAAACCATATTCATTATTACAGGAGATATTGTGTGGGCTAATTATATTATATAAAAAAACAGGATGACAAATATGTTTTTATTCATTCTAAATAAAAGAGGTCGTTATTATAGAAAACGTGGCTATTTAAAAAGAGATGTGGTTATTAAAAAAAAGAGATATTTAAAGAATTCACAGGTAATTTATTGCGTACTACAACTGTAATGGTTTACAATATAATATCGACCGATTTCAGACGATCAGAATGATTATGCAATTTACACTAACTTTACTCCAAACTGATATGTTCAATTGTTAAAATCATATTAAATATATTGTTCTGTAATAATAAAGAGTTACCCAGAGCTATTATTACATGTATAATAATATCTAATATATGAAAAAAAACAATGCAAATACAAGCGAATTTCATGATATTCTTTATGGCTATTAGTTATGTTATTCGCAAGCCATAGGTGATTTATCACTATTGTTAGATTAAACCATACATCTAGAAACCAAGATAACTCGTGGTCATTATCAATACGCGTCGACGAACTATATTGTCATTAAGACAAATATATATAAAGAGCCAAATAGAACATCAGTATATCTTTATAGTACAGTCAAAAATTTTGTTGGACTAGAACCCACAAGAAGAAGCAAAATTTATTTTACAAAGTTCCTCGTTTTTCGTTTTTTTTTGGTAATTTCTCACGAATCAGAAAACGCTATATATCCATGCCGCTAAAACAAAGTACTTTTACTCGCAATTATATAATATATATAATCATTGTAGGCAGACATATCTCTTAGCTACATGGCATTCATTTCCATCACATCGAAACATTTGGACTAGCTTCCTTAATTACGTAACTATAAAACTGTTTACCTAGTAATTAAACAAAACTAGTCACGAATTTACATAAACACTAAGACTTAACTAATAGCTTTATATCGGCGTGTTTGCACAATATTTAAGTTTATAAAAGTAAAGAACGTTTAAAACGTAAAATATCATACGCTTCTATAATATATTATACTCATAATTATAGGCAAAATTAAAATTATTTACAATAATATCTGTTCTGGCCGACACTTGTATTATATCAAGCTTATATTACTACATCAGCTCACGCCCGTCTGTACAGCGCGCGGGCACACAGCCCGTTACGCACTAGCCCAACCAGTCGCAGCGACTGAATAACTCTGTTATTTGTCTCGTGTCCAAGGTCGAGTCGTCCCCTACACTCGTTCGTATCACGAATATAGGGGACGGGCGTCTAAGACGGGTGGTACGTATAGGGCTATTAATACAATAAAACTTCGCCTAATACACTGAACGTACAACATTAATATTTGTATGATTATACAAAGATATACAAAACTACAAGCAAATGCACAAAATAATAATATAACTTTTTGTGATGGTCCAACACAAGCTACACTTGCAATAATCCCATAATAATAATAATAATATACATTAGAATCGTAAATAAATATGCACATAAGTAAAGTTAAATGTAATAATTTATTATTTACATTAAGAAAATATGGCACATCATTTAACATCATCGACCGCGCTCACACCGTTCCTCACTCTCTAGACGAGCGATCGAGCCGCCGTAACACTAATACTACTCTACATCCGGATCGGTTTCGGGTAACGTAATGCGCCTATAAAATTTCGGGACTCATAATACCAATTAAAATACCGGTGGGAAGTATATATTCTCAACGAATAATGAATAATACACAGAATGCCGCGTGTTTCGAACCCGGGCCCCGCGCGGCCGACAGCCGCCGCCGCGACTCACCAGTAGACACATTCGAATCGCAACAAATAAAAATATATCAGTCTATAAAACGAAATAGCGGTGTGTAATAAGTGATGATGAAGAATGAATCAAATGATAAATAATAAAACATATATTTTTAATTATATTTCATGGTTTTAGTTTTTAACAGCATTTACCTTCGTTAATATATAAGTACTAGTGTCATTCATTCGCATTCGGACACCGCTAGATCCCAACATCCACTCGTCACGCAGTAGCCTGGCGTGTGACCGGAGCCCGGCGCAGTAAAGCCCTGTACGCACCATCCACTCCTACCTCACTTTCATACATAATGCATAATACAAAACGCGCTAATCAACACTTGATTAATTTGAATGTTACCTTATTGGATATAAGATTTTCAACAGCTACAGTCAGTTTCTAATTTTGATGAAATATATATTGTATATTAAACGCTCATTAGTTGTTAATTTTCTTTATGTGAAAACAGATTTACAATAGTCAAACTTGCTAGTTTAGTATAAGGCATATTACACAATCGAATCCTGTATCCAGAGGAAAATGGCGGCACGTTCACCTGGGCAGCGCATATTTATTATTCCTTTAATTCCCTGAAAACTTATGCTCGTAATCGAGATATTCTAACAATCGAATGATTTTGTTAGTATCATTCATTCACAATCGCACACCGCTAGTTCTAGCATTCACTCACTTAACCTATACAGCAGTCTGGGGTGTAGACGGGTGTCCGGCGCTATACAGTACGGCTGCAGTTCGTGGCGAGTCGTCGATGATCGTTCGCGCAGCCACAAACACTATCCGATAATACTTTATAAAATGTATAGAATTAAACATACATAGTTGGTTTCATAATCTAAAAATTACCGAACGTAGGGGCGGAGTTGAAATACGAAAATGCGAGTATATTTCTTTGCACGAAAAAGGTGCATTTTGTACTCTAAACTTATTCTCCTCTGATTATATCTTTTGATTAACAGTACAGTAACCTCACTATGGAACATGTTATAGTTACACAATCAAACCGTTTATCTTTTATAACGATATTCAATACTATGGTGACAGACAAAAGAGAAGAAAAAGATTGGCAATTTATTTCAACCGCACTCTTCAATATTCATCAAAAGGTCAAAATGAAGTTTAGAATCTTCACTACCTCAGTGGTAATAGACAGCACAGTGAAAATATAAAAGTATTATCAGCTCATGTTTCCATTGCAACCGACAGTAATGTGGAACATGACAAAATATCGCATTATGCATTCATGGCAACCGACAGTAGCGTAGGACATGTCCATATTGAAAATGTTCAATCCAAAAAAGTAGCTAGGTTAGGCTTTCGCAGAAAAGATTGAATATGAAAGTTATATTTCTTATACTAGTGTTTTGTAGTATTAGCCATTAGCAAAAAAATGCATCAAAATGTCATCGCTC